>CM065377.1:35276682-35436682 GCA_033060915.1 Euryodendron excelsum
TTTGGGTATCAAACCGGTAACGTCCCGAGAATACTTTTTATAGTGTTCTCGACCTTCCTTTACCTTTCCGGATCATTCCGAGTCAGTTCCGGCCAACCCGGTACAAAATGACTGTTTTGCCCCTGGAGGGCCGGTCTCCTTCTTTGACCATACCGGCTCTGGGTATCAAACCGGTAATGTCCCGAGAATACTTTTTATAGTGTTCTTGACCTTCCTTTACCTTTTCGGACCATTCCGAGTTAGTTCCGGTACACCCGGTACAAAATGACCGTTTTGCCCCCGGTGGGTCGGTCTCCTTTTCCGACATTTTCCGACCATGCCGGCTCTGGGAATCAAACTGGCAACCTCCGAGAACATTCTGAATAATTTTTTTAGATCCCAAGTCTTCTTCCAAGACAATCCGAGTCTGTCCCGGCAGTTTCCTAGTCCGATTGACCGTTTTGCCCCTGAAGGCCCAGTCAACCTTTCCGACCCACCTTATCTTCATTTTTCAAGTCAAATACCTCCAGGACACTATTTTGAGTGTTCCTGCTCCTTTCCGACCTTCCGGGTCATTCCCGGCTCCTTCAAATCATTTTCGGACTTTCCGGAGTCACTCCTAGTGAAGCCAGGCTAAAAATTGCATGGTAGTCACTAGTACAGGCGCCCAAATCTAGTCAAAGATACGTTGCTTGCCGACCTTAAATCTTTCCTAATTGGCTGGCGCCACTACTAGTGGCGCCAAGCCAAAAAATGGCCTAGCGCCACTCCTAGTGGCGCTAGTGTCAAGTTTGCCCTGGCGCCACTGCAACAAGCGCCAGGTTTGTCCTCCTTCTATAAATACAGCGCCTTATTCAATGTGAAAAGGGTTTGCAAACTTAACCTAAAAATCCTATATTTTGATATACAGAGCTCGAGCATCTCCAAAACCCTAGCCTCCCTAGGTTTTCCCAAACCCTAGCCACTATACACAAACCCTAGTCTCCTATACACTCATACACTCCCCTATACACTCATACACTAGCCTTCAACCACTCTTTGAAGACTTCAAGAGCTGCCATCCAAAGCTTGAAGACAACTCTTGAAGACTGAAGGTGAAGATCAAGACAAAGACCGAAGATCGAAGATAGCGCGGCGCGCAAAATAAAGAAGACATATGGTAGGCTTTCTCTTTAATTTTCTGCACTTCCCCCCTCTCTCTTCTCTCTCCAACCCACTTGGGTTTTCTCTATTTTAATCCCCCATCTCTTTCTCCCCCTTTCTTTGCATGCTTGAAACAAGGGGACTCCCGGTCCATGTGTAGGATTAGACTATTGGAGAGTCACCGTGTCGGGGGCTTTCTTCTAGTCTAACCAAAGATCACGTGGGTCCGGTCCCCTTGATTATGTGGTGAAACCTTAGCCTTGTATGTTCACGACCCCAAATTGCATTGTGCATATCATAGTCTTGCATCTTCCAAAAACCGTTTTCAAACTTGTTTTCAAAATTGCATCAAAATCTCTTTTTCAAAACTTGTTTTCAAAACCGCAATTCTAGGGTGATTCTAGCCTTTCCATGGCTGGGATTGCTTTAGGAAAGTGTTATATAAAAAGTGACCTTTTGGTCTATATTTTCAAACCTTGTTTTCAAAACCACTTTCTTAAAGTGGTTCTAGCCCTCTTATGGCTAGAATCGTTTTAGGAAAGTGAGACATTTTCATACTTTCTAAAAACTCTCTTTTCAAAAAATCTTTCTTCCTAAAAATCTCTTTTTCAACATACTTTCCTAAAACTCTCCTCTCCAAAATTTTTTTAAAAAACTCCCCTCCAAAATCTATTTTTCAAAACCCCCTTTTTCAACTCCTTTCCAAAACTCTCTCTCCTAAAAATTCACTTTCTAAAAACGCTCCCTAAAAATCTTTCCAAAAACCCTCTTTTTCAAAATCTCCTTTCTAGAAATTCCCCTTTAGGATTTTCCTTCCAAAAAACACGTTTCTAAAAATACACTTTCCAAAACTCCTTTTCTTTAAAATCTTTTTCCAAAAACTCTCTCTTCAAATTCACTTTCCAAAAACTCCTCCCTAGGATTCCCTTCTAGAAAACCTTCGTTTCCAAAAACGTGCTTTCCAAAAACCCCTTCCTTGGAGCCCAAGTCAAGCCCTAGAGCTAACCATTAGGAAACCCTAATTTTCTTTCCAAAAACATGATTTTCAAACTTTGTCCCAAACCTAGGTTTTCAAAACCTCTTGTTTTCTACATCAAAGCTATACATGTTTCCAAAACCTCTTTTCTACGTTAAAATTCTACACCTTCAAATCTAGGATTTCTAGAATTTCCCTTTCCAAATCCTTTCCAAATCAAATCTCCCCGTTTAGGAAACCAAATCCAATCCTCCGTTTTTGGAAACAAAATCAAATCTTTTCTTTTAGGAGCCAAATCCAATTCCTTCCAAATCCAAACTTTTTCTTAATTCAAATCCTTCCTAAACTTCCACCTTCCTAAACCATAAGTTTCCTAAAACTTTCAACTTCCACATCCTTCCTAATCCTACCCCTTTTCCAAATCTTAACTTTTCAAACCTAAGTTTTCAAACTCTTCCTAAACTCAAACCCTTCCTAATCTCAGGATTTGCTAAAACTCTAAAACTTTCTAAATTTTAAACTTTCTAAATTTCAAATCTTTCCAAATTCAAAACTTTCTAAATTTGAAACCTTTTTAAGTTAAATCTTTCTAAACCTAAAAACGTTCTAAATTCTAAACTTTCCAAAACTTCAAAATCTTCTCAAATCAAAAACTTTTCCAAACTCAAAACCTTTTTAATTTAAGACTTTCTTAAGTTGAAACTTTCTTAATTCAAACATTTCCTAAAACGAAACTTTCCACTTTTCAAAACTTCCCTAATTCAAAAACTTTCCGAAAATGAAAAATTTCCTTTTTCAAACCTTTCTCAAAACAAAACTTTCTTATTTTCAAAACTTCCTTGTTTTCAAAACTTTCCAAATTCAAAACTTCCCTTTTTCAAACATTCCAAAATTCAAAACTTTCTTAATTTGAAACTTTCCAAATTCTAAACCTTTCTCAAACTAAACTTTTCTTAATTCAAAACATTTCTAAATTTAATACTTTTCCATTTCAAAACTTTCCTAAAGTTGAAAACTTTCTTAAACCTAAAACTTTCCTAATTCGAAACTTTCCTAAATCGGACCTTTCCTAATTCAAACATCTCCTAAAATCCAATCTTTCCAAATCTTTCAAGCCAAGTCAAATCTTTCCTAGGTCTCCTATCTTTCCTAAGTCTAGGTTTCCTAAAACCAAGTCTTTTCAAAATCAATCTTTCCAAAGCAAGTCCAATCTTCTCAATTTCAATTTCCAATCTCCTCTTCTAATTTCAAGTCAAATTCAATTTTCAATTCAATCTCTTTTCAAATTAAACCTTCTATTTTCAATCAGACTCTTGTCCGAACTACGACTGACCTAATTCCCCCAAAGGGATACATAGGCAACCTTCATAGGTGCGGTCACAATACTTTTCAAACTTTCAATTCCACCCTCATGGGTGCGGTTTTCAAATCTTTCCAAATCTCAAATTTCAATCTATTTTTGAAATTTTAATTTCAAATTTCTATTTTCAAATTGCTACTTTCAATTTCCAAAACTTTTCAAATCTCTTTCACGTCAAATCAATTCTTCTTTTCAAATTCCTTTCTAAACCTATTTTTCCATTCTCTTATTTTGCACTTGCATATCATGCATCATGTTAGTTCCTTTTCAAACATTGTCTTTCAAAGTAAATAGGATTGAACTATAGTTGGTTGAAGACTCTCATAGGCGAATCTAGGGTAGATTGACTTGTAGGTACCAAAAGGGCGGGGTAGGGTGATAGCTTAGTGCGTCTTCCCAACACGTAACCAACCTTCGAATCTAGAATCACTGATTTCAAAGACCAAAAGGAGTTATTTTTCTAAAAAGGGCTAAATGTTTTCCAAAGGTTGCCAAACAACCTGTTTTCTTAAAAACCCTCTCTTGAGGATGTTTTCTAAAATCGTTTTTCAAAAACCCTAAGTATAGTCTGCGGATTATTCTTAGTTTTTAGGTGACCTAACTTACCTTAATCAAGTTAGGTGGTGACTCCGAACCTTTTTCAAAAGCCCTTTATTCAAACCAGTTTTTTCAATTCAAACCTAGTCGCACTCATTCTTTTAGGAGGGTGAGTTCTAACGAGAGAGTACAACATTTTTCCCGCTTGGGTGAGTATTCCTCGAGTGCGAAAAATCTGGGCGCGACACCTTCTTTCTAATATTTGCATCACAAATCCTCCATTATGATAAGCTTCAAGTCAAGATCTAATTAATAATTAATCTGCACACTAAGTGAAATTATTAGATCATTAAACTATGTTTTGTTATTATCAAAATCAAGACATTAACTCAACAATCTCCTCCTTTTTGATGATGACAAAACCTTAAAAATGTATGCAATTAAGCTCAACATAAAGCATAAGGATTAAAATGTATGAGAGGTATGATGCTTTCATATATTTTTCATATGAAGTATTTCTCCCCCTTTTTGTTAATCATTCAAAAAGGGACAACAAAAATAGAATGCAAATATAGAATGGAAAATGTGGATTTTAAAGTTCAGATTTTAAAAAAATTTCTCCCCCTTAATAAAGGAGTTTTATTTGATATGGCAGGTGAAGGAACCTTTATGAGTATAGACAATATGCTCAAAATTCTAAGAAGACCAATAAGGTGCCATATCTGAAATGAGAAATATGGAGAAAGTGAGATTTTCATACCAAGCCTTTGCTCCCCCTTGCTTTTGTACTTGGTGCCTTAGAGTGGTTTCAGATTCAAGGTAAAGAAAATTCTAACTCTGATATTTTAGGACATGTAGGCATCTGAAAATTCATGCTTTATCCATTTCATTTGGTGCTGCATTATTCATGCTCCACTGCATTATATTCATGCTCCCCTTTTCTCATCAAACAGATGCTCCAAATTATGTTTCAAATTTGGAACAAGTAAACTCGAACTCAGATGATCAGGGCATGTAGTCACTTGGAAATTCAAAATATTCATGCCTTATTGCAGTCTATTCATGCTTCCCCTTTTCGCATCAAACTAATGCCCCCCCTTTCTTTTGCAGTTGATGCCTTATAGCAATATAATTTCTTTGCACTCATTTAGTACTATAGAATAATTCATTGTATTCAATTAGTATCAGAAAATAAAATGAAGATTAAAGAGAAATGTGTTTCTTATACCTGGTGTCGCACCCAGATTTTTCGCACTCGAGGAATACTCACCCAAGCGGGAAAAATGTTGTACTCTCTCGTTAGAACCCACCCTCCTAGAAGAATGAGTGTGACTAGGTTTGAATTGAAAAATTGATTTGAATAAAGGGCTTTTGAAAAAGATTCGGAGTCGCCACCTAACTTGATTAAGGTGAGTTAGGTCACCTAAAAACTAAGCATAATTCGAAAACTACACTTAGGGTTTTTGAAAAAGAATTTTGAAAATATCCTCAAGAGAGGGTTTTTTTTACGAAAAATAGGTTGTTTGGCAACCTTTGGAAAACATTTAGCCCTTTTTGAAAAATAACTCCTTTTTGGTCTTTGAAATCAGTGATCTAGGTTCGGAGGTTGGTTACGTGTAGGGAAGATGCACTAAGCTATCACCCTACCCCGCCCTTTCAGTACCTACATGTCTATCTACCCTAGATTCACCTATGAGAGTCTTCGACTAACTATAGTTTAACCCTATTCACTTTAGAAAAAACAATGTTTGAAAACTAATTTAGCATGATGCATGATATGCAAGCAATAGAAAAGAATTGAAAAATAGATTTAAAAAGAAATTGCTTTGATTTGAAAATAGATTTGAAGAGATGGAATTGAATTTGAAAAATTTAAAAATTTGGAAATAGAAATTTGAAAATAGAAATTTTGAAATTGGAATTTTGAAAATAGATTGGAATTTGAGATTTGGAAAGAATTTTGAAACCACACCCATGAGGGTGGAATTGAAAGTTTGAAAAGTATTGTGACCGCACTTATGAAGGTTGCCTACGTATCCCTTTGGGGGAATCAGGTCAGTCGTAGTTCGGACAAGAGTCCGATTGAAAATAGAAGAGTGGATTTGAAGAAGGAGATTGAATTGGAAATTGAATTCGATTTGGAATTGGAAGAGGAGATTGGAAATTGAAATTGAGAAAATTGGACTTTGATTTGAAAAGATAGATTTGGACTTGTTTTGAAAAAGAGAAAGATGAAGGTTTAGGAAACCTAGACTTAGGGAAAGCTTGACTCGACTTGGAAGGTTTAGGAGATTAGGAAAGATTGGATTTAGGAAATGTTTGAATTAGGAAATGTTCGATTTAGGAAAGTTTCGAATTAGAAAAGTTTCATTTTTGGAAAGTTTTGAAATTAGGAAAGTTTTAGGTTTAGGAAAGTTTTGAAATTGGAAAGTTTCGAGTTTAGAAAGTTTTCGAAAAAGGAAAGGTTTTCAGATTAGGAAAATTCCCAAATTAGGAAAGTTTTGAAAATCGGAAAGTTTTGAATTTAGAAATGTTTTGAAAAAAAAGGAAGTTTTGAATTTGGAAAGCTTTGAAAACAAGGAAGTTTTGAAAATAAGAAAATTTCGTTTTAGGAAAGGTTCGAAAAAGGAAAGTTTTCAACTTAGGAAGTGTTTGAATTAAGAAAGTTTCAACTTAAGAAAGTCTTAAATTAAGAAAGTTTTGAGTTTAGAAAAGTCTTAGATTTGGAAAGATTTGAAGTTTAAGAGAGTTTAGAATTTAGAAAGTTTTAGGTTTAGAAAAATTCAACTTAAGAAAGTTTCAAATTTAGAAAGTTTTGAATTTAGGAAGCTTAGAATTTTAGAAAGATTTGAAATTTAAAAAGTTTAGGATTTAGAAAGTTTTAGAGTTTGAATTTTAGAAAGTCTTGAAATTAGGAAAGGTTTGAATTTAGGAAAGGTTTGAAAGCTTATATTTGAAAAGTTAAGATTTGAAAAGAGAGTAGAATTAGGAAAGGGTTGGATTAGGAAAGATTTTTATGTTCAAGTTTTGGAAACTTAAGATTTAGGAAAGTGAAAGTTTAGGAAGGATTCGAATTTAGGAAATATTTGGATTTTGAAACTTAAGGAAAGATTTGAAGTTTAGGTTTAGGAAACTTATCGTTTAGGAAGGTATTGAATTAGGAAAGGTTTGGATTAAGAAGGGATTGGATTTGGTTTCTAAAAGAGAAAGGTTGGATTTTATTTCCAAAAACGGAGGACGGGATCTAGTTTCCTAAACGGGGAGATTGGATTTGGGAAGGGTTTGAAAAGGGAGATTCTAGAAACCCTAGTTTTGGAAGTGTGGAATTTTAACGTAGAAAAGAGGTTTTGGAAACATATATAGTTCGGATATGAAAACAAGAGGTTTTGGAAACCTAGGTTTGGGGCAAAGTTTGAAAATCATGCTTTTGGAAAGAAAATTTTGGGTTTCCTAATTGTGGGTTCTAGGGCTTGACTTGGGCTTCTTAAAGAAAGAGTTTTTGGAAAGTGCATTTTTGGAAACGAAGGTTTTCTAGAAGGGAATCCTAGGAAGGAGTTTTTGGAAAGTGAATTTGGAGAGGGAGTTTTTGGAAAAAGATTTTAGGAAAGAGGGAGTTTTGGAAAGTGTGTTTTTAGAAACGTGTTTTTTAGAAAGAAGATCCTAGAGGAGAGTTTCTAGAAGAAAAATTTTGGGAAAAGAGTTTTTAGAAAGATTTTTGGAGAGAGTTCTTAGGAAGGTGAATCTAGGGAGTGTTTTTAGAGGGTGAATTTTGAGGAAAAGATTTTGGAGAGAGAATTTTGAAAAAGAGAGTTTTAAAAAATAGGTTTTGGAAGGGAGTTTTTGAAAACGATTTTGAAAAGGAGTGTTTTAGGAAAGTATGTTGAAAAAGAGGTTTTTAGGATGAGATTTTTGAAGAGAGAGAGTTTTTAGAAAGATTAAAAACATCTCACTTTCCTAAAGCAATTCCAGCCATAAGAGGACTAGAACCACTTTAAGAAAGTGGTTTTGAAAACAAGGTTTGAAAATATAAACCAAAAGGTCACTTTTAATATAACACTTTCCTAAAGCAACCCTAGCCATGGAAAGGCTAGAATCACCCTAGGATTGTGATTTTGAAAACATGTTTTTGAAAAAGAGCTTCTGATGCAATTTTGAAAACAAGTTTGAAAACGATTTTTGAAAACAACTTTTTGAAAACGAATTTTGGAAGATGCAAGACTATGATATGCACAATGCAATTTGGGGTCGTGAACATACAAGGCTAAGGCTTCACCACATAATCAAGGGGGGCCGGACCCACGTGGTCTTTGGTTAGACTAGAAGAAAGCCCCCGACACGGTGACTCTCCAATAGTCCAATCCTACACATGGACCGGGAATCCCCTTGTTTCAAGCATGCAAAGAAAGGGGGGGAAAGAGATGGGGGATTAAAATAGAGAAAACCCAAGCGGGTTGGAGAGAGAAGAGAGAGGGGGGAAGTGCAGAAAATTAAAGAGGGAGCCTACCTTGTATCTTGTTTATTTTGCGCGCTGTGCAGTCTTCGGTCTTCGGTCTTCGGTCTTGATCTTCACCCTCAGTCTTCAAGGATTGTCTCCAAGCTTTGAATGGCTGTTCTTCAAGTCTTCGGAGAGTGGTTAAAGGCTAGTGTATGAGTGTATGGGGGAGTGTATGAGTGTATAGGAGGCTAGGGTTTGTGTATGATGGTTAGGGTTTAGTGTAAGGTGGCTAGGGTTTGGAGAACCTAAGGAAACTAGGGTTTTTGGAGGTGCTCGAGCTCTGTATATTGAATTGTGTGATTTCTAGGTTAAGTTTTCAGACCCCTTTCACGTTGAACGAGGCTCTGTATTTATAGAGGGAAGACGAACCTGGCGCCTGTTGTAGTGGCGCTAGGCCAAATTATACAGTGGCGCCACTAGTAGTGGCGCCAGGCCATTTTTTGGCTTGGCGCCACTACTAGTGGCGCCGGCCATTTAGGAAACAATTAAGGTCGGCAAGCAACGTATCTTTGATTAGATTTGGGCGTCTGTACTAGTGACTACCATGCAATTTTTAGCCTGGCTTCACTAGGAGTGACTCCGGAAAGTCCGGGAATGATTTGAAGGAGCCGAGAATGACCCGGAAGGCCGGAAAGAAGCAGGAATACTCAAAATAGTGTCCTGGAGGTATTTGACTTGAAAAATGAAGATAAGGTGAGTCGAAAAGGTTGACCGGGCCTTTAGGGGCAAAACGGTCAATCGGACTAGGAAACTGCCGGGGCGAACCCGGATTGTCCCGGAAAAAGACTTGGGATCTGGAAACATTATTTAGAATGTTCCCAGAGGTTGCCGGTTTGATTCCCAAGGCCGGCGTGGTCGGAAATGGAGACCGGCCCACTAGGGGTAAAACGGTCATTTTGTACCGGGTTTGCCGGAACTGACTCGGAATGGTCCGGAAAGGTAAAGGAAGGTCGAGAACACTATAAAAATTATTATCGGGACATTACCGGTTTGATACCCAGAGCCGGTGTGGTCGAAAAAGGAGACCGGCCCTCTAGAGGCAAAACGGTCATTTTGTACCGGGTTGGCCGGAACTAACTCGGAATGGTCCGGAAAGGTAAAGGAAGGTCGAGAACACTATAAAAAGTATTCTCGGGACATTACCGATTTGATACCCAGAGCCGGTGTGGTTCCCGGGGCATCCGGATGCCTAGGGGCAAGATGGTCATCTTGACCGAAAAGTCTCGAAAAAGGTCCTATGGGTAGTCTAGTCATTTTTCACCGAAGTGAGCTAACAAACATGGGTATTGACCTAGGTTTTGAGTGTTTCCGCCACTCGGACGGGGTTGAGTATTTCCGCTACTCGGACGGGGTTGAGTATTTCTGCTACTCGGACGGGGTTGACGATTTGAGAGTATTTCCGCTACTCTAACGGTTCTGTGAGTATTTCCGCTACTCTAACGGTTCTGTGAGTATTTCCGCTACTCTAACGGTTGAGTATTTCCGCTACTCGGACGGCTTTGTGAGTATTTCCGCTACTCTAACGGTTGTGTGAGTAGTTTTGCTACTCGGACCATCTCGAGGAATAAACTGTCTTGAGAGAGGGATTGGAAAGGGGTCTTACCGTCTCCGAAGAGACGTGCTTGGATTGGAACCGTCTCGAGGAATAAACTGTCTCGAGAGAGGGATTGGAAAGGGGTCTTACCGACTCCGAAGAGACGTGCCTGGGTTTTGAGTGTTTTCGCCACTCTAACGGTGTGAGTGTTTCCGCCACTCTAACGGCTTTGTGAGTGTTTCCGCCACTCTGACGGTTTTGTGAGTAGTTTTGCTACTCGGACCGTCTCGAGGAATAAACTGTCTCGAGAGAGGGATTGGAATTGGAATAAGAAAGGACAATGCCCCTAAGGGCATTTTGGTCATTTTGCCTCTATTTGGGCCTGACAGGCCCGCGAAGCGATGGAAAGACGGAATTTGGACTAGAGGATTGGTTTCGATTGGAATATATCCATAATAACTTGAAGACAAGTCTGGACGGAGTGTAGACTGCCGAGCGGTCAAAAATGGGGTGCTTACACCTAGTAATGCATTGAAGAGTGATTTCTTTTCTTTTTGTCAAATCATAACAAGGAGTAATAGATGGAGAAAAATACATAGGTATAATAACAAAAATAGAATAAAATGATGTTGATGAGGAGGACATTGATTAAGGCAGTTAAAGCAATCACTCATTCAACATTCAAAAGTATCAATATTAAGACAAGGAGATCTAAAACACATCATTCATACATAAAGAGATATAGAAAGAGTTTAACAAAAAGAACCATCCATAAAATATTACATATTGCTTTAGAAAATGATTTGTTCAAAAATAGAAGATAGGAAGTTCAGAGGCAGAGGTCTTCATTTTCTTTTAGGAGAAAGGGTTTGAGAAAGATCAACTGGATCATCAACAGTGTTTGAGAATTTGCTGCTTGAAGGTCTTTGTCTTAGGCCATATTTGTGATATACAACAAAAGGCTTTGAAATGATTCGAATAAAGCAGGGGTTTTACAGTTTTAAAGTAATTTTGGCTTAAATGAGTCGACTTATGGCTTAAAAAGGGTCAACTCTTTTGAGCGAAGAAAGCTTTCTGAGCTCTCTGTTCAAATGAGTCGACTCTTTTGGCAAGAGGGGTTGACTCTTTTCAACAGAGGACTTCTGGGGCTGATTCCAGATTTCAGGGGTCGACTCTTTTGAGGCATGAGTTGATTCTTTTCCTCCAGAAATGCAAAGATGTGATTTTAAAAGCTATGAAATGCATTAAACAAGTTTGTAATCAATTTCAAAGGTACATATGCATTCATCAAACATACATAGATATCTAAGCATTCAAGATAAAGGATTGCTCATTCCTAATTCTCTTCTAATCATACAAAATCTCTTTTCACTTAAAGGTTTTGTGAAGATATCAGCAAGTTGATGTTCAGTACTCACAAAATCAAGCAAGATATCACCTTTTTGCACATGATCACATATAAAATGATGTCTAATCTCAATATGCTATGTGCGAGAGTGTTGGATAGGATTTTTGGTTAGATTGATGGCACTTGTGTTATCACGTCTAATTGGAACATGTTCAAATGTTAAACCAAAATCTTCTAGTTGATGTTTATCCAAAGCACTTGTGCACAACAACTTCCGATTGCAATATACTCAGCTTCAGCTGTGGAAAGAGCAACTGAGTTTTGTTTCTTACTAAACCATGAAACAAGCATATTTTTAAGAAATTGACAAGAGCCACTTGTGCTCTTTTTGTCAACCTTACTACCAGTATAATCAGTATATGAATAACTAATTAAGTTCAAAGATATGCCTCTAGGATACCACAATCCAAGATTACGTGCGTGCTTAAGGTATCTAAATATTCGTTTAACAGCAACAACATGTGATTCCTTAGGATTAGATTGTAAACGAGCACACAAGCATACACTAAACATAATATCAAGTCTACTAGCAGTTAAGTAAAGTAATGAGCCTATCATACTTCTATATAGCTTAGTATCTACAGAAATACCTTTTTCATCACTGTCAAGCTTTGTTAAAGTATTCATAGGGGTGCTCAATAGTTTTGCATTTTCCAGCCCAAACTTCTTGAGTAGATCTTTGATATATTTAGCTTGGTTAATGAAAATTTCTTCATTTGATTGTTTAATTTGAAGTCCAAGGAAGTAATTGAGCTCACCCATCATACTCATCTCAAACTCACCCTACATACACTTAGCAAATTCCTTGCAAAACTTTTTATTAGTAGAGCCAAATATAATGTCATCAACATAAATTTGTACTAGTAACATGTCATGATTTTTAACCTTTATAAAAAGAGTTGTGTCAACTTTTCCTCGTGTAAAATTATTTTCAGTTAAGAATTTACTTAGTCTTTCATACCAGGCCCTTGGGGCTTGTTTTAAACTATATAAGGCTTTAGTAAGTTTGAAAACATGATATGGAAATAAAGGATTTTCAAAACCAGGAGGTTATTCAACATACACCTCTTCAGATATAAACCATTCAAAAATGCAATTTTCACATCCATTTGATAAAGTTTGAAATTTTTGAAACATGAAAATGCAAGCAACATTCTAATAGATTCTAATATAGCTACAGGTGCATAGGTTTCATCAAAATCAATTCCTTCTTCTTGACTATAGCCTTGAGCTACAAGTCTTGCCTTATTTCTAACAACAGTTTCAGATTCATCCATCTTGTTTCTCAACACCCATTTGATTCCAATTACATAATGATCTTTAGGTGTAGGAACAAGATTTCAAATCTCATTTCTTTCAAATTGGTTTAACTCTTCTTGCATGGCCATAATCCATGACTCATCATTTTTAGCATCTTGAAAACATTTTGGTTCTATTTGTGAAAGAAAAGCAAGATGATTACATACATTTCTAAGAGATGATCTTATTCTTACCCCTTATGATGGATCACCTAGTATTTGCTCTGTTGGATGGTTGTGGATAAATTTCCATTCCTTTGGCAGTCCTTCATTCTCATCTTGTTGGCTTGAAGGAATGTCTTGGTTTCCTTTCTCTTGTAGTGGAGCTTTACTTTGAGTTGTATTGATATTTAGCTTGTCCATGCTTTCCTCCACATCATCTGCATCATCACTCACAACCTTTCTAGACAAAGAGTTTAGTTCATCAAAGGAAACATGAATTGATTCTTCAACAACTAAGGTTTTCTTATTGTAAACTCTATAGGCCTTGCTATGTGAGGAATATCCTAGAAGGACAGCTTCATCAGATTTTACATCGAATTTACTAAGGTTGTCCTTATTGTTATTCAACACAAAGCATTTGCATCCAAAAGGTCTAAAATATGAAACATTTGGTTTCTTGTTTTTCCAAAGCTCATACGGGGTTTTATTCAAAAATTTTCTTATCAAAACTCTATTTAAAACATAGCAAGCTGTGTTAATAGCTTCAGCCCAAAAATATTTTGGTAATTGTTTTCACAAAGCATTGTTCTCCCTATTTCTTCCAAAGTTTTGTTATTCCTCTCACCAACTCCATTTTGTTGAGGAGTTCTTGGTGTTGAAAAATTGTGTTCAAAACCATTTTCATCACAGTATATTTCAAAAGATTTGCAATCAAACTCACCACCATGGTTAGTCCTAATTGCTGCGATTGTAAATCCTTTTTTGTTTTGAACCTTTTTACAAAACTTGGTGAAGAAAGCAATTGTTTCATCTTTGTGAGTTAGAAAGAATGTCCATGTAAACCTTGAGTAATCATTAACAATGACAAGAGCATATTGTTTACCAGCTAAACTTAGAGTTCTAGTTGGTCCAAACAAATCCATATGCAATAGTTCAAGTGGTCTAGAAGCAGAGAGCATGTTTGTAGATTTAAAAGAAACTCTAGTTTGCTTTTCCATTTGACATGCATCACAAGTTTTGTCTTTTTCAAAATTAAGTTTGGGAAGACCATTTACTAACTCATTTTTAAAATTTTTGAAAGAATGCTCATCCTAATACGACCAAGCCTTCTATGCTACAACCAACTATCCTCTTTGTTCACAGCAGCAAGGCATTTGATTTTACAAGAAGATAATTCATTTAAGTTAAAAGTGTAAATATTGCCTTGTCTATGACCAATCAATATGATCTTGTTATCATTTATGTTTACTACATTATATTTAGATGATTTAAACACTACTTTGCAGCCTTTGTCACATAATTGGCTAATGCTCAACAGGTTGTGTTTAAATTCTTTAACAAGTAAAACATTCTCAATAGAGGTTGAAGAATTTTTATCAATAGTACCTATACCGATGATTTTGCCTTCGCTATTATCTCCAAAAGTAACCAATCCTCCATCTTTTGGTATGAGAAAAGTGAACTGAGTTTCATCTCCAGTCATATGTCTTTAATAGCCACTGTCCAAGTACCATTGATCCTTTTTGGAGTTAGCTTGAAGACATACCTACAAAACAAGAAACTCAACCTTTGACGTTTGGTACCCAAATCATCTTGGGTCCAGTGGGTTAGTCTTCAATGTTCCTTTTAGAACCCAAGCTTTCTTGATAGTGTAAGCACCCCATTTTTGACCGCTCGGCAGTCTCCGGTCTGTCCAGACTTGTACTCAAGTCAATACGGACATATTCCAATCGAGATCAATTCTCTAAGTCTAATCCCGTCAATCCATCACTTCGCAGGCCCACTTGGCCCAAATAGAGGCAAAATGACCGAAATGCCCCTGGGGGCATTGTTCGGTCCAATTCCAAATCTGGCGCGTCTTTCCGAAGACGGTAAGTCACCTTTCCAATTCCAAATCAGGCACATCTTTCTGGAGATGGTAAGTCTCCTTTTTAATCTTATCAGGCACGTCTTTCCGAAGACTGTAAGTCCCCTTTCCAATTATAATTCCAATCCTTCTCTCGAGACAGTTGATTCCTCGAGACGGTAATTCTATCCAATCTGGCACGTTTTTCAAAAAAAATCTCTTCGAGACGGTAAGTCCCTTTAAACCTGTCGACCGGGACGAGACCAGAAGTCCCCTAGATGGTAGAACGGTCCACCTTTGGCGCCTGCTAGCCCGCCAATACAGAAATGTCAGTTTTAGGCACGCCATCCAAGAAAGTTGACTTCTCAGGTGCTAAGTCCCTTTAATAGCTTCCCGAGATCAGGCAGTCTCACGAATGATCGCGAACCGTCAGAGTAGCGGAAATACTCGCAAATATTGCAACCATCAGAGTAGTGGAAATACTCGCAAACAATCGATATAGGGAATTGCCAACAAACCCCTGTATCATGAGACTGCCGTCAAAGTGGCGGAAACACTTAAAACCAAGGTCAACACCAGTGCCTGCTAGCCTACTTCGCTGAAAAATGACCAAACTACCCCTGGGACCATTTTTCGGTATGTTTTTTAAGAGCACACCTAAGCCCTCAAAACGATAAGTCCACCCTTCTAGATCGTCCCATAGATGATCTGGCATGATTTGGTGCCCTCCAGTCCGTTTCGGGTCAATTTTGAGACTTTTCGGTTAAGATGACCATTTTGCCCCTAGGCATCCGAATGCCCCGGGAACCATACCGGCCCTGAGTATCAAACCGGTAATTTTTCGAGAATGCCTCCTACAGTATTCTCAGCCTTTCTTTACCGTTCTGGATCATTTCAAGTTAGTTCCGGCAAACTTGGTACAAAATGACCGTTTTGCCCTTAGTGGGCCAGTCGCCTTTTTCGACCACACTGGCTCTGGGTATCAAACTGGAAACCTTTGAGAATATTCTAAATAATGTTTCTATATCTCGAATCTTCTTCCAAGACGTTCTGAGTCCATCTCGGCAGCTTTCCGGCCCGATTGACCGTTTTGCCCCTAATGGCTCGGTTAACCCTTCCGACACATCCTATCTTCATTTTTCAAGTCAAATACCTCCGTGACACTATTCTAAGTGTTTCTGCCCCTTTTTCGGCCTTCTAGGCCAATCCCGGTCCCTTAAATCCTTCTTGAACGTTTCAGAGTCACTCCTAGTGAAGCCAGGCTAGAAATTGCATGGTAGTCACTAGTACAAGCGCCCAAATCTTCCCAAGATACGTTGCTTGCCGACCTTAAAACTTTCCTAACTAGCTGGCACCACTAGTAGTGGCGCTAAGCCAAGAAATGGCCTGGCACCACTCCTAGTGGCACCAAGAGGAAATTTGGCCTGGCGCCACGAGAACAAGCGCCACGAGAACAGGCGTCAGGTCTATCCCACCTCTATAAATACAGAGCCTTTTCCAGCATGAAGGAGGTCCGCAAACTCAGTCTAAAAACCCTAATATTCGATATACAGAGCTCGTAGCCTCCTTAAACCCTAGCTTCCCTAGGTTATCCAAACCCTAGCCACTATACACAAACCCTAGTCTCCTATACACTCATACACACCCCTATACACTTATACACTAGCCTCCAACTCTCCATTGAAGATTTGGATTATTGCAACTCGAAGCTTTTGAAGACCAAGACAAAGCCCTCGAAGACTGAAGTGAAGCGAAGACCGAAGAAAAGCAAGGCGCGCAAAGCCAAGTGAAAATAAACAAGACATACGGTAGGTTTTCTCTTTAAGTTTCTGCACTTCCTCCGCTCTCTTCTCTCTCCTAACCCACTTGGGTTTTCTTCTATTTTAATCCCCCATCTTCTTCCCTCCCTCTTTTTGCATGCTTGAAATAAGGGGATTCCCGGTCCATATGTATGATTGGACTATTGGAGGGTCACCGTGTTAGGGGCTTTCTTTTAGTCTAACCAGAGACCACGTGGGTTCGGCCCCCTTGGTTATGTGGTGAAGCCTTAACCTTATATGTTCACGACCTCAATTTGCATTGTGCATATCATTATCTTGCATTCTTCCAAAAATCGTTTTGCAAACTCGTTTTCAAAGCTTGCATTAAACTTGTTTTCAAAATTGCATCAAAATTTTCTTTTTCAAAACTTGTTTTCAAAATTACAATCTTAGGGTGATTCTAGCCTTTCCATGGCTAGGATTGCTTTAGGAAGGTGTTACATTTAAAGTGACTTGCATGGTCCAAATTTTCAAATCTTGTTATTTTTAAAACCACTATCCTAAAGTGGTTCTAGCCCTTTTATGGTTAGAATCGCTTTAGGAAAGTGAGATATTTTATATACATTCCAAAATCTCTTCTCGAAAATCTCCTCCTAAAAATCTCTTTTTCAACATGCTTTCCTAAAACTCTTATTTCCAAAATTGTTTTCAAAAGTTTCCTCTAAAAATCTATTTTTTTCAAAACTCCTTTTTAAACTCATTTCCAAAACACTCTCCTCAAAATCCACTTTCTAAAATCGCTCCTTAAATTTCTTTCCTAAAAACTCTTTCTAAAAATTTCTTTCTAAAAATCTTTTTAAAAACTCTCTCTTCAAAACTCACCTTCTAGAAATTCCTTCCTAAGATTTCCTTCCCAAAACCTCCTTTCCATAAACTCACTTTCCAAAAACTCTTTCCTTAGAGTCCAAGTGAAACCCTAGAACCCACAATTAGGAAACCCTAATTTTCTTTCTAAAACATGATTTTCAACCTTTCCCCAAACCTAGGTTTCCAAAACCTCTCTTTCTACGTCAAAATCATAAGTTTCTAAAAAACCTATTTTCTACGCCAAAATTATAGTCTTCCCAAATCTAGGGTTTCTAAAACTTCCCTTTCCAAATCCATGCCAAATCCAATCTTCCCTTTAGGTCGCCAAATCCAATCTCCTGTTTAGGAAACTAGATTCAATCCTCCGTTTTTGGAAACAAAATCAAGTCTTCTCTTTTAGAAACAAAATCTAATCCCTTGTTTTAGGAAATAGGAATCTTAATTCTTCATAGTCTAAATCTTTCCTAAGTCAACTCCTTCCTAATATTCTACTTTCCTAAACCTTAAGTTTCCAAAACTTACACTTTTAAATCTTTCCTTAAACTTTAAACTTCCAAATCCCTCTTAATCTAAACTTTCCCTAATTCCAACCTTCCCTAAATTCTATACCTTTCCAAATCTTAACTTTCCAAATCTAAATCTTCAAATCTTTCTTAAGTTCAAATCTTTCCAAGATTCTAGACTTTCCTAAATTTAAATCTTTCTAAAATTCTAAACTTCCTAAATTTCAAATCTTTCCAAATTCAAGACTTCCTAAATTTGAAACTTTCTTAAGATGAAACCTTCTTAATTCCAAAACTTTCCTAAAGTGAAACTTTCCTAAAATGAAACTTTCCAAAAATGCACTTTCCAATTTCGAAACTTCCCTAAACCAAAATTTTCCTAAAACGGAACCTTCCTAAAGTGACACTTTCTTAAAACGGATCTTTCTTAAAATGAAACTTTCTTATTTTGAAACTTTCCTAAATCGAAACTTTTCTAATTTGAATCTTTCCTAAATTCCAACTTCCCTAACCTTCCAAGTCCAATATTCGAGTCAATTCTTTTCAAAAATCTTTCCAAGTCAAGTTCAAATCTTTCTTCCAAGTTCTATTTTTTCAAATCAAAATCCAACCTTTTCAATTCCAAAATTCTAAATTCCAAATTCCAATCTTCTATTCTAAGTTCAAATCAAATCCATTTTCCAATCGAAATCTCTTTCTTCCAATCCGATCTTCTAGTTTCAATCGGACTCTTATCCGAACTACGACTAACTTGATTCCTCCAAAAAGATATGTAGGCAACCCTCATGGGTGCGGTCACAACCTTTTTCAAGTTTCTATTTTTACAACCTTTTTCAATCTCCAATTTTACAACTTTTTTCCAACTTCCAATTCTAAATTTCTATTTTCAAATCTCTATTTCCAATTTCTAAGCTTTCCAATTTCAAATCTATCTTTTCAAATCTTTTTCCATATCTATTTTTAAATCAAATCAAATCTTCCTCTTGCACTTACATCTCATGCATCATTCTTTTTAAAATTATTTTCTAAAGTGGATAGGATTGGTCATTTGTTAGTTAAAGACTCTCATAGGTGAATTTAGTGTAAATAGACATGTAGGTACCGCAAGGGCGGGGTAGGGTGATGGCTTAGTGCATCTTCACTACACGTAATCAACCTCCGAACCTGGCTCACTGATTTCAAAGACCAAAATGAGTTATTTTCTAAAAAGGGCTTAATATTTTCTAAAGGTTGCCAAACAACCTATTTTCTTAAAAACCCTCTCTTGAGGAGATATTTTTAAAATTGTTTTCCAAAACCCTAAGTGTAGTTTTTGGATTATGCTTAGTTTTTAGGTGGCCTAACTCACCTTAATCAAGTTAGATGGCGACTCCAAACTTTTTCCAGAAGCCCTTAATTCAAACCAATTTTCAATTCAAACCTAGTCGCACTCATTCTTTTAGGAGGGCGAGTTCTAACGAGAGAGTACAGTATTTTTTCCGCTTGTGTGTGTATTCCTCGAGTACGAAAAATCTGGGCGTGACAGACAGCATGAGATGTTTCTATAAGGAAACATTGGTTTGCAAAGTGACCTCTCTTATGACAATAAAAGCATGTGATTGTAGCTTTTGAAATCTTTTTTTGTTTAAAAACATTATAACCTATTCCAACCTTGTCAAGACAACAATTTCGTTTTCCAAGCATAGCATCAAGTTTATCTGTTCCATTGACACATTTAGAGAGAGATTTTTCTAAATCAGTGACTTTTTCTTTCAAAACAGAGTTTTCCTTTTTCAAAATCTCATTTTTATTTTATAACTCTTCACTTTCTTCTGTGAGGGTGGATACCATATTCTTGAGAAGATTGTTTTTGATGCCTAACTTTTTAAGTTCAACAATCAAATCATTAAAAGCATCTTGCAATTCATTAAAAGAAAAATCAGAATTAGTTACCTCTGTTTCTTCTTCATGTGCCATAAGACATAAGTTGGCTACTTCATGAGTTTCAGATTTATCTGAGCTTGAATCTTCACTGTCACTCCATGTTGTAGCTAGAGCCCTCTTCTCTCTTTCTTTCTTTCCATTCTTTTTCAGCTGGGAACACTCATTTCTCATGTGTCCTGTTTTTTTGCATTCGTAGCATATAATGGTAGATTCCTTGTTGTTGGATTCACCCTTTGCTTCATTCTTCTTTCCTCCTTTCCACCTTCTTTTCATGAATCTTTTGAATTTTCTTGTGATGAGAGCAAGATCTTCCTCTTCTTCTTCTTCACTTCCAGATTCATTTTTTGATGTGGTGGACTTGAATGCAACAAACTTCTTTCTCTTGTCTTCTTGTTCTTGAGCATTTTGTTTTGGGGTCAGCTCATAGGTCATGAGAGAGCCAAGAAGTTCTTCAAGAGGCAGAGTGTTGAGGTCTTTAGCTTCTTGTATGGCCGTCACCTTTGCTTCCCATGTGTTTGGTGGTGATCTTAAGATTTTTCTCACCTGTTCACTGTTAGGATACACTTTTTCAAGAGACTTTAAACCATTAACAATATTAGTGAATCTAGTGAACATTTCGGTTATGGACTCATCAGATTTCATTCTAAATAATTCATAATTATGCACAAGAATATTAATTTTTGACTCCTTGATCTGATTGGTCCCTTCATGAGTCACTTCAAGTCTGTCTCAAATTTCTTTTGGCAGATTCACAAGTAGAAATTCTATTGAACTCATTTGGGTCTAATGCACAATATAAAATGTTCATAGCTTTAACATTAGATTGCATAAGCTTCATGTCATTCTCATCCCATTCATTTTCAGGTTTAGGGATAACTTCTTTTTCAATAAACTTGCTGAGAGTTTTAGAACCATTAACAATAATCATTCATAACTCATAGTCAACAGATTGAATATAAATTCTCATTCTATTCTTCCAATAGTTGTAGTTTGTACCATTAAACATAGGAGGTCTGTTGGTGGATTGACCCTCACCTAGAGAGCTTCCAAACATGGTTGCCATGGATCAACTTTAAGGATGTTAAGCCTTTAAACTAGAGTACTAGCTCTAATACCAATTGTTGGCCCAAGAAGGCAACCCAAGAGGGGGGTGAATTGGGTTTTATAGAATTTATATCAAGAATTGCAACTAAAAATCGTTTATGTATTTCAACAACAATTAATCAAAGTATATATATCAAACAGGTGAAGTATATATCAATGTATATATTTATGCAAGCATGTATAGTAAGCAAATAAGCAAAATAGAAGCAGAAGAGAAGAGCACCAGATTTATAGAGGTTCGGCCAACCTTGCCTACGTCCTCTCTTCTTCGATCCTTTTGAAGGGATTCCACTATATAACACTCTTTACACAGCTGCTGGTTTTGCCACAAGTGCCCAGCTCACTCTTACAAAAGCTTCTTTCCAAGCTTTCAAAACCCAAGAGATTTTGTCCAAGCTTCTCTCAAACTTACAAGTGATTTTGTCCAAGCTTCACTCAAACTTACAAGTGTTTTTACTTAAGAACACTCAAACTTATAGGTTTACAAACCCACCCAAGAGAAATGAATAAAGGTTATACAGTGGTTAACTCTCTTAATGAGTATATGAACAAATACAACTCAATGAATAACCTTAAACACTCAGCAAAAATATGTGGCAGTTAAGACACAGGAGATTTTCAGCTTCAAGCTCTTGATACCAATGATGTAATTACTCTATTCATCATTGTAGAAGCTGTATGTATATTGTATTTAAAGATATGGATCGATTCTAGCCGTTGGAGAAGTATGGGAGAAGTTTTGGTTGCATATTGCCCCATACCGTCTGTTAGAAATATAGCCGTTACTGTCGGGGGTCGACTCTTTTTACAATGAGTCGACTCTTTTTACAATGAGTCGACTCTTTTTACAACTTGCTTCAGGATTTTGTCTTAAGGAGTCGACTCATGATTTAAAATAGTCGACTCTTTTGGTCAGAATCTGTAGACTCAACTCTCTGTTCTAATGAGTCGACTCTTTTTATAGCAGGGGTTGACTTTTTTAAGCAGCCTTCAGAATTTTTGCTCTTTGTTGAAATAAGTCGACTCTTTTTACAACAGGAGTCGACTCTTTTGAGTCTCCAGCAGAATTCCAAGGCTCTGTTCGAAAGAGTTGACTCATGAAATTTGAGGAGTCGACTCTTTTTACCAGAATACATGTTTTTGCAGCATTTATCCAATCTTCTCCAAAGTCTCCAATCTTTTCAAGGATCATCCAAATAAGTTTTTTAAAGCTTGCAAATACTTCTTCAAGGTTAGATGACTCCAAGAATGTCACACCCCTAACCCAATTAGACATTAATTATGTCACATTAGGTGAGACGTGATCGCACAGGTCACCGTACCTGCGAACGACACCTTAACCCATACTCAAAAAATAAAAGAACGCAGCGGAATAAATAATACAATGAGAAAAATATAATAAACTCTCCAAAGGAATACATTACCACTGGAAAATAATCAACATCCTTTCACAAAATTCTTTACCATTATACAAAGTTAAAACATAATACCAAACCCAACGTCTATATAAAATTACAACCATGAAACTGAAAGTAAGACAATGGAGCTGTCCCAAGCCCCGTGACTAGACATCCTGACATCGACATGATTGCCACCACGGCAAGAACCAAGACTGCAGTGAACCAAACCGTCATCTCCAAGTTACCTGTCAAGACAGTCTGTGTGGGTGTGAGCTAATTGTCAACATGCTCACGACAGATAATCAAACTCATAAAGAATGATAATAAGCACTCAAATGCATACAGGTAGAAATGATTAATATATATCTATCTCATGGATGTCTCAATGCAATGCATGTATCACCCACATGTGCGCGCAATTTTAGATAACGTTGGCCCAATATATCGATGGCGCGTTATCAAGGAATGCCCACCGTGGCACCCCTAGGCTAGTCCACCGTGACTAAGCCTTGGTTAACCCACCGTGGTTAACTCTCTCCAGTGCAATGCAAGGCATACAATATGAATGGTATGCAATGCCACCATGTATATAAAATCATCAATGTCTCCACAGAACTTCTCATATAATACCAATTTCACCTCATATATAAACACCTTCAACACCTCATATGCATTCACCACCATTATACATATAAAAATACACAATGCATTTAACATGAATAAGATTATCTCAAAATCTCACAATTCCACAATTAATACCAAGATAGATAATAACATAAGCAATATATATATATTCACTTCTATATGAATAAGATTATCCTATGATCCCACCTGTCACCGCACACACACTATGTCAAAGATCACTTCGGGGTTGACGTTGAAGGATCTTGCTCTCCGTTAGCTCCTATCACCACAACCATATTAGTTTAGGAAACTCAATGTATACTCCGATAATCATAGCTATAATGTCTACACAAACAAGTTATAACACTGAAATTATACATTAGAACTACTATATGCTAATCTCAATCACACTCCCCCAATGTAAAGCTAGAGTTGAAAAATACCAAAATACATCAAGTCCTCTAATCTGCCAAAACTGACACAGGCTTCATAATCTGGACATAACTTCGTGGGCTTATGCCCAAAAATTCTAAAACTTTAGAAATACCAACTAGACATATCAAAGAGTATCCAGACCAAATTGTACATTTTTTGAACATGCCTAAGTATTTATTTGGTATTTGCAAATACAGGGCAGTGCTGCAGAAACTCGAATTCAGCAGTAAATAGTCTATCTTTGATAAATTAATAACATAGGTAAACGACATCTAAATGATCTGAAATTTGGTACAGATTATCATCAACCTTTATCCTAGATACAGTAAAAATTTCATAATTTTTGGGCTACTCTAACTTGGTCGAATTCTCTGTTAAACCAGAGGTTACAGATCTGGGCATCAAAAATCTGCAGGGACAGTCCCATTTCAAAAATCCACCATAATTCGAAATTACAACATTTTTAAGTGAATCCAAAGCCCAAATGATCCTCATAACTCTAAATTACAGTGTTCAAAAATTCAGCCACAAATAAAATTTTTAGCTAGGTCGAAATGTCTCTAAACAGTAACATTTTCATAGAGAATACTCTGTTAGGGCTGTCATGGGTGATTCTAAGTTTTTACCATGGAAGATCTCACCTCCATCCTCTTCCTTCCATGGCATGACTCATACAACATGTAATAATTAGAGAAAATAAGATGAAACAAGCATGATACTCACCTTAGATGAGGAAAACAAAGTGTAAGAAAGCTTCCTTAGATTTTTCCCCTCTTTTCTTCTTCTTCCTCTTTTCCACCGATTGCTCCTTCTCTCTTCAAGCTTCTCTCTCTCTCTCTTTCTCTCTCTCTCTCTCTCTCTCTATAATGGCAGCTATCTTTCCTCTCTTCTCCCTCCCATCATGCTAACCACTCACCCCCCACCATTCTTGTTTTTTTTCCTTCTTTTTTCTTCCTTTTCTTTCTTCATTTGCCTCCTTGTCCCCCTTTGTCATCTTCCTCTCTTTCTCTCCACCGACACCCTCCCCTCCTCTCAATTAACTTCAATATAACATAATAATATATATCTCCCCCCCCCCCCCCCTTAGGTATTTTATACACCCACTTATTATATTTTAGGTATTTTATACATCTACTTATTATACTCACTCACCAATGTTTCACCATTTAACCATTTAACTTACCACTAATAAAATGATACAAGTGGCACACACAATTTATAATTAACCATGCAATATATGTAAATTAAATTAAATAAACTAATTTAACTACGTTTACGATGCAATTCAACTAATTATAAAAATATGAGATTAGGGTTTCACAACTCTTCCCCCCTTAAAGAATTTCGTCCCGAAATTCCCTTACCTCATGCAAATAGATATGGATATTGTTTTTGCATTTTCTCTTCACTCTCCCATGTAGCTTCTTCCACTGCATGGCTTCTCCACAGTACTTTCACCAACGAAATTACCTTGTTGCGAAGTACTTGATTCCTTCGATCTAATATCTGAACCGGCTCCTCAACATAACTCAAATCATCTGCTAACTCAACTGGTTGGTGAACCAATACATGTGACGGATCTGACACATACTTCCTTAACATAGATACATGGAAAACATTATGTAGCTTCGCCATTTCTGGAGGTAAATCCAACCTGTAAGCCACAACACCAACTCTTTCCACAATAGTATACGGTCCAATGTATCTTGGATTCAATTTACCTTTCCTTCCAAATCTCAGAACGCCTTTCCATGGAGAAACTTTAAGAAACACTTGGTCTCCCACCTTGAACTCAAGTTCACGCCGTCGGTTATCCGCATAACTTTTCTGTCTGCTCTGTGCCGCCTTCAAATGCTCTTGAACTATTTTGATTTTCTCAGTTGTGTCTTGGATCATCTCTGGGCCCAGCAACTGTCTTTCACCTACTTCAGTCCAACATACCGGAGTTCTACATCTTCTACCATACAATGCTTCAAACGGTGCCATACCAATGCTAGATTGATAACTATTGTTATATGCAAATTCCATCAAAGTAATGTAATCTCCCCAACTACCTTTGAAATCAAGCATACAAGCTCGCAACATATCTTCCAAAGTCTGGATAGTTCTTTCAGATTGTCCGTCTGTCTGAGGATGAAAGGCCGTACTAAACTTCAATGATGTACCCATAGCTTGCTGAAGACTCAACCAAAATCTCGACGTAAACCTTGGATCTCTGTCCGAAACTATCGATACTGGTGTTCCATGCAGTCTGACAATCTCTTTCACATATAACTTGGCATATTGATCCAATGTATACGTAACTTTTACTGGAAGAAAATGAGCTGACTTGGTCAATCTGTCCACAATAACCCATACAGAATCATGCCCACTAGGAGTTTTCGGTAATCCCACCACAAAATCCATAGTGATATGCTCCCATTTCCATTGGGGTATCGAGAGAGGTTGCAATAATCCCGCCGGTCTCTTTGATGCTCAGCTTTTACCTGTTGGCAAGTTAAACATTTTGCCACAAATTCAGCAATATCCCTCTTCATACCTGACCACCAGTATATCTCCCGAAGATCTCTGTACATCTTGGTGCTTCCCGGATGCATAGCATATAGTGAGTGATGCGCCTCCTCCAGAATTTCATTCTTTAAAGCTGGATGATTAGGTATACAAAAGCGATTTCCCAACTTCAAAGTACCATCATCAAGAATAGAGAAATTGGTGCTCACCTTCTCCATCACTTCTTGTCTAATCTTCATCAATTGCTCATCCTGCATTTGAAGTTCCCGAATTCGATCAAGTAATAATGGTCTCACCCGAAAATGAGCTAACATGACACCCATACTTTTCTGTTCAAACTCCACTCCCAAGGAAGTCATTTCCGCATACAATTCTGCCCGATAACATCGCATGCAAGCCAGTCTACTTGAAGACTTCCGACTTAAGGCATCAGCCACTACATTGGCTCTTCCCGGATGGTAATGAATCACACATTCGTAGTCTTTAATTAGTTCCATCCATCTTCTCTGTCGTGCATTCAAATCTCGTTGAGTAAATAGATACTTCAAGCTTTGGTGATCTGTATAAATTTCACAAGGTTCCCCATACAAATAATGCCTCCATATCTTCAATGCAAATACTACAGCTGCCAACTCCAAGTCATGAATAGGATAGTTCCTTTCATGTGTCTTCAACTGTCTTGATGCATAAGCGACCACCCTTCCTCGCTGCATTAGAACACACCCCAACCCTTGATGTGAAGCATCGCTATACACCACAAAGTCTCCCTTCCCGAAAGGAATTGTTAATACCGGTGCTGAAGTCAGCTTGGTCTTCAACTCCTTGAAACTACGTTCACAATCAACTGTCCACACGAATGCCACATTCTTGCGAGTTAATTGTGTCAAAGGAACGGCAATCGATGAAAAACCCTGTATAAATCTCCGATAGTAACCTGCTAATCCCAGAAAACTTCTAACCTCAGAGACATTCTTTGGTTGTTCCCAATTCATAATAGCCTCAATTTTTCGTGGATCAACATTAATGCCCTGAGCAGATATCACATGCCCCAAAAACACTACCTCATTAAGCCAAAATTCACACTTGCTGAACTTAGCATATAATTGCTTATTCCGCAAAGTTTGCAATACAAGTCTCAAATGATTCTCATGCTCTTCTTGACTACGAGAATATATCAATATATCATCAATAAAGACAATCACAAAAGAATCAAGAAAAGATCGAAATACCCGGTTCATTAAATCCATGAAGATAGCAGGTGCATTAGTCACTCCGAATGGCATCACCAAAAATTCATAATGACCATATCGAGTACGAAATGCGGTTTTTGGTACATCACTGTCTTTTACTTTCAATTGATGATATCCAGATCTCAAATCAATCTTTGAAAACACTGCAGCTCCTTGCAATTGATCAAACAAATCATCAATCCGAGGCAAAGGATATCTGTTCTTTACAGTAACCTGATTCAATTGTCGGTAATCAATACACAATCTCATGGTGCCATCCTTTTTCTTCACAAACAACACTGGTGCTCCCCATGGCGATACACTTGGCTGAATGAATCCCTTATCACACAAGTCTTGCAATTGAAGTTTCAACTCCCGCAATTCGGATGGTGCCATTCTATACGGTGAAATTGAAATTGGTGTTGTTCCTGGTAACAAGTCAATAGAAAACTCCACCTCTCTGTCTAGTACCACCCCTGGAAGCTCATCTGGAAAAACATCCAAAAAGTCTCGAGCCACAGGAATATCAGATAACTTTAGTTCTGATTTGGTAGTGTCAACTATATGTGCAAGATACCCTTTACATCCTTTTTGCAACAACTTCTTAGCTTTTAAAGCTGATATCAAACAAGTTGAAACTACATCTCTTTCCCCTTGGAATCGAAATTCTACTTCATTCGGCAGTCTAAAAACAACTTCTTTCTTAAAGCAATCAATAGATGCATGATACGAAGATAACCAATCCATCCCCAATATCAAATCAAAGTCATGAATAGCTAATGGAATCAGGTCAACTGCCAACTCATTACCCCCAATCTTCACCACACAATCTTTATATACCCTGTCTACTACTATCACATCTCCCACCGGTGTAGACACAAGTAAAGGTTGTGACAATGAACTACATGGTCGATCCAAATGCATACTAAATGCAATAGAAACAAATGAATGTGTAGAACCCGGATCTAACAACACATATGCCTCTTTATCAAGTATAAATAACATACCTGTCACAACATTAGGAGTAGCCTGCACATCTCTCATCGTCATGGCATAAACCCGTGCCTGAGTGTGAGGTTCTGGTGTCATAGCTGGCCCCTGTTGAGCAACCCCCATTGTTCCCCTGTCTCCGCTCGCCACATTACCTACTGATGATGCTGCCGCAAGATTCCGAGGACAATTTCGTGCTATGTGACCCGACTGTCCACACTGATAGCACTTATCGCTCCATGGCACTGGACAATCTCTCACAATATGCCCCTCAGTCCCACATCGGTAGCAAATGATGCCCCCAGTGCTACTCCCCAAAGGTCTTGAACTGGTAGACCTTCCCGGTGGTCTCGAAGCTGCTCGACCCCTAGAACTTCCTGTACTTCTCGCATTATTAAATCGTGAACCACCCGATCCAAGATTAAATTGTACCCGTCCTTGGTCCACAGTTGGAGCAGATTCTGAAGGTCTCTGTCGTGAAGTACCAGATCCGGAATCAAATCTCCCCTTCTTAAATTGTTCTTGTCGCCCAGTCATCTCTTTCACATCCAATTCTACAATCTTGGCTTTGTTCACTAGGTCCCCATATCTAGTGATTTCAAATGCAGAAACCCGAGACCGGATTGACAACTCTAGTCCCTGTTGAAACCTCCTACACTTAGCACCTTCAGTACGCACCAAGTCAGGTGCAAATCGAGACAAAGCCGTGAACTGCTCTTCATATTCTCCCACTGACATTTTGCCTTGCTTTAGAAGAATGAATTCTTGCTCTTTCTGATAACGGTAAATAAGGGGAAAGTACTGATCATTAAATACATCCACAAAGCGTTGCCACGTGATCAGTAGTCCTCCAGGTTGAGCATTTTCCATTCGTCTCGTGGCTTCCCACCAGTTCCGTGCCTCACCTCTTAGCATGAATGTGGATAAGGATAGCTTTTGTTCATCAGCAATCCCCATCACTTCAAATATAGTTTCCAGCTTCCTTAACCATTCCTCAGCTATTAATGGATCAGTCGCTCCCATAAATTCTGGCGGACTTAGCTTCATAAATTGCTCATGTAAAGTTGTACTCCTTGGCGCCGATCTTGCCACCTGAGCTTCCATATATTGTGCCATTAAATTTGCAAGTCGGTCGGTTGCATCAAGTTGATTCTGAATATGGGGTCCATGCTCTCCTTGCTCCACACCCCTGACTGACGCTGCTGAATCATCCCCTTCCATTGCTCTAGCTGAATCCCTTTGTGCCATTCTTTCTGTCACCAAATCAGGATAAGTACAACATATATAATATATAAACCGCACATTTCTTAACGACCTAACCAACACCGACAACACCCTACAGTTCACTGCACTCTAGACACCAACTCTATACTATAGCTTTAGTATAGGCTATGAAACACATGTCTGTCTAATACAAACCATAGCTCTGATACCAAGCTGTCACACCCCTAACCCAATTAGACATTAATTATGTCACATTAGGTGAGACGTGATCGCACAGGTCACCGTACCTGCGAACGACACCTTAACCCATACTCAAAAAAATAAAAGAACGCAGCGGAATAAATAATACAATGAGAAAAATATAATAAACTCTCCAAAGGAATACATTACCACTGGAAAATAATCAACATCCTTTCACAAAATTCTTTACCATTATACAAAGTTAAAACATAATACCAAACCCAACGTCTATATAAAATTACAACCATGAAACTGAAAGTAAGACAATGGAGCTGTCCCAAGCCCCGTGACTAGACATCCTGACATCGACATGATTGCCACCACGGCAAGAACCAAGACTGCAGTGAACCAAACCGTCATCTCCAAGTTACCTGTCAAGACAGTCTGTGTGGGTGTGAGCTAATTGTCAACATGCTCACGACAGATAATCAAACTCATAAAGAATGATAATAAGCACTCAAATGCATACAGGTAGAAATGATTAATATATATCTATCTCATGGATGTCTCAATGCAATGCATGTATCACCCACATGTGCGCGCAATTTTAGATAACGTTGGCCCAATATATCGATGGCGCGTTATCAAGGAATGCCCACCGTGGCACCCCTAGGCTAGTCCACCGTGACTAAGCCTTGGTTAACCCACCGTGGTTAACTCTCTCCAGTGCAATGCAAGGCATACAATATGAATGGTATGCAATGCCACCATGTATATAAAATCATCAATGTCTCCACAGAACTTCTCATATAATACCAATTTCACCTCATATATAAACACCTTCAACACCTCATATGCATTCACCACCATTATACATATAAAAATACACAATGCATTTAACATGAATAAGATTATCTCAAAATCTCACAATTCCACAATTAATACCAAGATAGATAATAACATAAGCAATATATATATATTCACTTCTATATGAATAAGATTATCCTATGATCCCACCTGTCACCGCACACACACTATGTCAAAGATCACTTCGGGGTTGACGTTGAAGGATCTTGCTCTCCGTTAGCTCCTATCACCACAACCATATTAGTTTAGGAAACTCAATGTATACTCCGATAATCATAGCTATAATGTCTACACAAACAAGTTATAACACTGAAATTATACATTAGAACTACTATATGCTAATCTCAATCACACTCCCAATGTAAAGCTAGAGTTGAAAAATACCAAAATACATCAAGTCCTCTAATCTGCCAAAACTGACACAGGCTTCATAATCTGGACATAACTTCGTGGGCTTATGCCCAAAAATTCTAAAACTTTAGAAATACCAACTAGACATATCAAAGAGTATCCAGACCAAATTGTACATTTTTTGAACATGCCTAAGTATTTATTTGGTATTTGCAAATACAGGGCAGTGCTGCAGAAACTCGAATTCAGCAGTAAATAGTCTATCTTTGATAAATTAATAACATAGGTAAACGACATCTAAATGATCTGAAATTTGGTACAGATTATCATCAACCTTTATCCTAGATACAGTAAAAATTTCATAATTTTTGGGCTACTCTAACTTGGTCGAATTCTCTGTTAAACCAGAGGTTACAGATCTGGGCATCAAAAATCTGCAGGGACAGTCCCATTTCAAAAATCCACCATAATTCGAAATTACAACATTTTTAAGTGAATCCAAAGCCCAAATGATCCTCATAACTCTAAATTACAGTGTTCAAAAATTCAGCCACAAATAAAATTTTTAGCTAGGTCGAAATGTCTCTAAACAGTAACATTTTCATAGAGAGAATACTCTGTTAGGGCTGTCATGGGTGATTCTAAGTTTTTACCATGGAAGATCTCACCTCCATCCTCTTCCTTCCATGGCATGACTCATACAACATGTAATAATTAGAGAAAATAAGATGAAACAAGCATGATACTCACCTTAGATGAGGAAAACAAAGTGTAAGAAAGCTTCCTTAGATTTTTCCCCTCTTTTCTTCTTCTTCCTCTTTTCCACCGATTGCTCCTTCTCTCTTCAAGCTTTCTCTCTCTCTCTCTCTTCTCTCTCTCTCTCTCTCTCTCTCTATAATGGCAGCTATCTTTCCTCTCTTCTCCCTCCCATCATGCTAACCACTCACCCCCCACCATTCTTGTTTTTTTTCCTTTCTTTTTCTTCCTTTTCTTTCTTCATTTGCCTCCTTGTCCCCCTTTGTCATCTTCCTCTCTTTCTCTCCACCGACACCCTCCCCTCCTCTCAATTAACTTCAATATAACATAATAATATATATCTCACCCCCCCCCCTAGGTATTTTATACACCCACTTATTATATTTTAGGTATTTTATACATCTACTTATTATACTCACTCACCAATGTTTCACCATTTAACCATTTAACTTACCACTAATAAAATGATACAAGTGGCACACACAATTTATAATTAACCATGCAATATATGTAAATTAAATTAAATAAACTAATTTAACTACGTTTACGATGCAATTCAACTAATTATAAAAATATGAGATTAGGGTTTCACAAAGAACATCTTCAATCCATTCTAGATGAATTATCTTCATTTTAATCACTTGTAGAGCTCTTCCATCATCATTGCTTCATCCATTGATCCAAGTCTTCTTCAAAATCTTCAAGAGAGCTTCCAAGACTTAAGATCTTCATTTCTTCATTTGATTTTCTATTCTTCTTTGAACATCTTCATTTCTAGATTTATTCTAGAATTCTTCAATCAATATAACTTCTTCATAGACTTCAACAACTCTTCCAAGACAACTTTCCAAGACTTGTGAGTTCTTCCATACCTTTAAGACATCTTCGAATCTTACAAGAAAGCTTCCATGTCTTTGAGTTGGTCTCTTCTTTTTTCATTCTTGCAAGATATCTTTAAGTCTATAAAGTCTCTAATCTTTTCAATCAAGACTTTGAGCATTTTCATTCTTCTTCCTTGACATTCATTTTCTTCATTCTCTTATAAGATCTCCACTTGTTGAATATGCCACACCTTTATTCTTACCAACCTTTTTTCTAATATTTGCATCACAAATCCTCTATTATGATAAGCTTCAAGTCAAGATCTAATTAATAATTAATCTGCACACTAAGTGAAATTACTAGATCATTATATCATGTTTTGTTTTCATCAAAATCAAGACATTGACTCAACACCTTCTTCCCTTTCTTTCTCTCTCCTTCTCTCAATCGGTTGATGTGTGTATGTCTATGGGTGTATGTGTGTGTTGTATATATAAGATGATACACATGGGAAATAATCCCATGTGTCTCACCCTATAGGCTTAAGTTATAACATGACTTTTAATTGGTCAACTTGACCCAAATGCACATTAGAATGATATGAAATTTAAAGAAACACATAAATAAGAAAATTAATGGGTTTAGGGTACTACAGGAAATTATCCCATGTGTCTCACCTTATAGGCTTAAGTTACAACATGATACTGTGGACTTAACAATCCATTCAATAATCTCGTAAGGCCCAATATACCGTGGACTTAACTTACCCTTCTTCTTGAATCTTATAACCCTTTCTAAGGAGATACTCGTAAGAATACTCGATCACCCTTTTCAAACTCTAAATTCCTTCTTCGGTTGTCAATATAACTCTTTTGTCTACTTTAAGCCATTTTCATCTTGTCCTGAATAATTTTAATTTTGTCAGCAGTAACTTGAACAATTTCTAGATCTAATAGTTTATTTCTCCAACTTCACTCCAATAAACTGGAGTTCTACACCTTCTGCCATATAAAGTTTCATACGGGGCCATTTCTATAGTAGCTTGGTAACTATTATTTTAAGCACACTCTATCAATGGCAAATGAGTATCTCAATTACCTTGAAACTCTAATACACAAGCTCATAGTATATCCTTAAGAGTTTGAATAGTACGTTCTGACTGTCCATCTATCTGAGGATGAAAAGCAGTACTGAATTTTAAAGAAGTTCCCATAGAATGTTGCAAACTTGGCCAAAATTTAAAAGTAAACAGGGGATCTTTATCAGAAACAACAGACACAAGTGTACCATGTAGCCTAATGATTTCATCAACAAAATTGGGCATATCTATCAAGACTAAAGGATGCCTTAATAGGAAGAAAATGAGCAAATTTAGTTAATCTATCCACAATCGCCCAAATAGAGTCATGCCCTCTTTGAGTACGAGGCAAACCTGATATGAAATCCATAATAATGTGTTCTCACTTGCACTCAGGAATTGGTAAGGGTTATAGAAGACCAGCTGGGCGTTGGTGTTTAGCCTTAACTTGTTTATATACTAAACACTTAGCTACAAAATCTGCTATTTCTCGTTTCATTCCCATCAACCAATAATGTTCACGCAAATCACGATACAATTTGGTACTTCCTAGATGCATAGCATAAGCTGAACTGCGAGCCTCTTCAAGAATCTTTCTTTTCAAGTTTGTATCATTCGGAACACACCAACCAAGTCCCAAACATCATCTGCTTTGACAACAAAATCTGTTAGGGCACCACTTTTCACTTCCTCTTTAATCTTCATTAACTGTAGATCTAAATTTTGAGTCTCCTGAATTCTATCCACAAGTAATGGTTTCAAAGTAAGAGTAGCTAATAAAGCTATAATATCTCTCACTGCTAAATCAACTGTTATGGATTTTAAATCAGCAAATAGATTTGTTCGAATAACTCGAAGATGTGCCAAACTCCCTGAAGACTTTCTGCTCAAAGTATCTATTACCACATTAACTTTTCCAAGATGATAATTTATAGTACAAGCATAATCCTTAATTAACTTTATTCATCTTTGCTGCCTCAAGTTCAATTCTTTTTTGTGTAAACAAATATTTCAAACTCTGATGATCAGTAAAGATTTCACAAGTCTCACCATAAAGATAGTGCCTTCATAATTTCAGTGCAAATACAATAGTTACTAACTCAAGATCATGTGTAGGATAATTACGTTCATGAGTCTTCAATTGCCTAGATGTATATGCCACTACCTTTCCATGCTGCATCAGTACACAACCCAATCTTTGATGAGATGCATCACTGTAAATCACAAACCCTCCATTTTCCAAAAGGAATAGTTAACACAGATGTTGAAACTAGTCTGTTCTTCAATTCTTGAAAACCTATCTTACATCGATTTGTCCATTCAAATTTCACTTCTTTTCTTGTTAATTGAGTCAAAGGCATAACAATAGTAGAGAATCCCTGTACAAAATGACGATAATATCCTGCTAAGCCCAAGAAACATCAAACTTCAGGCACATTAGTTGGCCTTTCCCAGTTTATAACTTCTTTAACCTTCTTAGGATCAACAAGAATGCTATCACTGGAGATTACATAGCCCAAGAATACCACACTATTCAACCAAAATTCAGATTTGTTCAACTTACCATACAATTGCATTTCTCTCAAAGTTTGTAGCATAATATACAAATGTTCTTTATGTTCTTCCCTTGTAGGGAAATCAGTTTTAGAATTCAATTGATGGTATCTAAAGCATAGATTAATCTTTGAGAATACTCTTGCACCCTGTAACTGATCAAATAAATCATCAATACAGGGCAAAGGATACTTATTCCTTATAGTCACACTGTTTCATTGTCAATAGTCAGTGCATAGTCGCGTAGCTTCATTCTTCTTTTTAACAAAGAGTACAGGTGCTCTCTAGGGAGATACACTAGGTTAAATAAATCCTCTGTCCAATAAATCTCGCAATTGTACTTTAAGCTCTTTCAACTCCATTGATGCCATCCGATATGCTACAAAAGTTATAGGAGTTGTACCTTCGTGGTATCCACAACATGCACCAAATAGCCCTAACATCATTTCTTTAATAATTTTCTTGCCTTCTGTCACTACTCCTGAACTCTTCTCAAAGTTCCGTTGTGTCATGGTGAACACTCTACCTTGAGTTATAGATCTACCGAATGATCTCGTACCTCTTCCTCAAGAACTTCCAACTGAACCTTTATCACTTGTAGGTACATTGCCAACTAATGATGCCTTCATCACATTTTGGGGACATGCCCATTTCATATGCCCATGCCCTATTTGTCCGTAATTAAAACATTTAGGTGGGCCACCTCTTGATACTATGCAGTCTCTTGCATAATGCCCTTTCTGATTACACTTAAAAAAAATCATGTTTGCAGTACGAGGACTAGATGAACCTCTGCCTTGTGACCCTTGTTGCTGTCTTGAAAAATCTTGTCTCTGACTAGAAGAACTTTGCCCTTTGTTCATCAAAAATCTAGTTTGCTGTGAAGGACTTTTAACTGATTGTGTACTCTGGCCACGCCAACTAGAAAATTTGCCACCTGATCCCATCTATTGCAAAGCATTAGAATGAGCTTTCTTTGATTGTTCTCTCTTTCAGCAACTTCCTGAATATCTTTCTCAGCTACCTTTGCTTTGTCTACTAACTGTGTATAATTCTCTAGCTGAAAAATAGAAATTTGTTATCTAATAGGAAACTCCAATCTCATCTCAAATTTCTAACACCTGTCCTTTTCAATTGCAACAACTGCTGGTGCAAAATGAGATAGAGCATTGAATATTCAAAAACTAACATCTTGTCTTATCTCAATAATATGAACTCGCTATGCTTCTCATGTTGATAGGAAATAGAAAAATATTGTTCATTGAACGCTTACACAAACTGTGTCTAGGTCACGGTAGAAGTATCCATCTGAGATGAAGTACCAACTGCTAAACCAGTCAACAATTTTTCGGTAGCCTCCCACCAATGATGAGCTTCTTCCTCAAGCATTAAAGTAGCTAATATCACATTTTGCTCTTCTGTCACATTCATAATGCTATATAATTATTTCATTCGCCTCAACTTATTCTCAGCATCTGTTTCTCCTATTGTCCCTGTGAACTTAGGCGGATTTAATTTTAGAAATTTCCTAATTAAACTAACACCAACCTCTGTATATGAAACTGTAGGTATTGGGGGTCCATGTGGTGGTTCAGCCGTCTCCCATTCAAAATACATTGCTTGTGTTTCTGACATTTTAGCCACTGCCTCTCACATTTGCTTGACATGATTATCATCTTGTACCTTAGGAATTTGCTCCACTGCCTAATAAGGAATATGTGATGCCTCTTATTCAATGTGTTCCTGATGTTGTTGTTCAGGGTCCATAGGTAACTCTACAGATTATGCTCATAATAGTAAACAAATAATGAATATGCCATGATGCACATAAGACACTGCCCACTCCGTTAGACCCAAAAACATCCTAAGGTCCACTAACACAACTTGACATCAAAAAGTCTACAGAACCTTTCTAACTCTGGCTTTGATACAAAAATTTGTCATGCCCTATCCTGGGTGGTTAAATGATACCGTCTCTAAAATGGTACATGGCAAAACTTGCTAACTCCCATACATAACCAAAAATTAAATAATTAGAATAAAGATAAAATGAAAAGACAAACCACTGCTAGATATTAAGATACTGTAATACACTCGTCAATACATCACTAATCTTAGTTACAAAACATCATGGTGTCACATCTTGAAACGTCAACCCATAACCCACAACATATCTACAATAATGTACCAAAAATCTCATTACAAGATGACAAAATATACATTAAGCACTACTCACAAAACTTCACCTCTCTAAGACTTCAGTTGCTCAGTGGACCACTTCTACTATTGCACACCTAAAATGTGGTCTCATAAAATGGGTAAGCTAACCACGCACTTAGTGAGTATATTGAAACCATATAAATAGAAAACAAGTAAAATTGTTATAGATCAAGATTAAATTCAAACAACTTTTTCGAAGAGCATTTCAATAGAAATATTCCATAATAAGGATATAATTTGATCTATCAATGAAATATAATTTCCTCGAAATCAAATTGTAATTAACATCCATTTGGGTTCAACAAATCAATTCCATATAGCCAAGGGTTGATAACCTCAAACTAAAGTTATGATAGTACTATTACCCTGATTATCGGCTTAACTATTGATGTTGGCGGAGTCAGGAGCCATTCATTATTTTTCCAATGGTAGGAATCCTCCCCCACTAATCCTAAAAGTGAGGCATACACTCCCCCATTAAGCCCAAAAGCAAGGCAAACACACTTCCCTATAAAGCCTGAAAGCCAGGCAACAAGGCTATAATAGCATGAATTCATCATTGTATTTAAGAAAATATACTTGATCCAATAACTATAAATGTTTCACAAAACCACTCTCATAGATAAAACCATTCCATTTCAACAAAGAAACATAAGATTTGTTACTATAGAATATATAAGTTTTCAGTTCATATGATTCCATATACTCACCTTACACCAATTGCTACATAATTCTAGTTCTCGCTAATCCTTAGACAGAGTTGAAGTGGGAAAAAGACTCTCTTGACACAAGTCAAAACACATGATGCATTATCATTAATGCACATGGAATGCACGTGTATGCAAAACTCACTCATTCTAAGTTAAAGAGCTCCTAATTTCATTAACATGTTTTAAAGTAGCTAAGAATCTACTTAAAATGATAAGATACCCAAAATATAGATTACCCGACATTGAATACCTTAACACAGGTGTACTTTTCTCCTCATATCTTTTAGAATGGTAAGAATCTATTACTGAAATTAGTGTCATTAGAAATTAGACTTGGAGAGCTTTAAATTTATAGGTCTACAATTGACTTCGGGTGAAGGAGATACACCCACTTGAATATGAGCCAAATAATCTGAAAATAAAAGTTGCAGACAACACTTTTAAGGTAAATTTATACTGAAATCTGAATTAATCCACAATGATCTTGGTTACAAATCTTATATCAATGGAAAGATATATGAGTTGTGACATTTGGGTAATATAGGCTAATCCATTCTTAATTAAATTAAATGCTTATAATTAATGCATGTCACAAAAGAAGAAGAATAAGAAAGGGGAAGATTGAAGGAAGAAAAAGTTTGAAGAGTCTCAACCTAAGCCAAGAGAAGCCATTGATGAACTTGAACAAGCTTAACGAAAGGTGCGAACCCTAGCTTGCATGTGTATACATGTATATCTAATTGTGTTGTGACATTTGGGTAATTTGGGGACTCCTTTGAGTCTCATTTGGCCAGATTTTGAAGTATCATAAGCTTAAGTTAAGGGTTTGAGGTGAGGGTTTGTAAAACCCCCAAATTTGTGCATGTTGGGTTTGAGATTTCAAACCCTAAATCCCTTTGATTTACATGTTTAAAGTGTTTTATTTTGGGTTATTGTGGTCTTCTTGAGTCAATCTTTAGACCCTAAAAGTATTGAAAGAGATTGGGAGAGTTTTGATGAAGTTTGGTTTGAGTTAAGTGAGATTTGAGGATTTTTGCCTGGGTTTCATTTTTCCCAAAAAAGGAGTCGACCCTTTTACCTTAGGAGTCAACCCATTTGTCTAGAGAGTTCACAATTTTACTTCTTCCGGAAATGAGTCGACCCCTTTGCCTAAGAGGTCGACACTGTAAGCACTCCATTTTTGCCCGATCGGCAATCTCTGGCCTAACTGGGTTCATTTTCACACATCACACGCATATTCAGACTCTAACACGACTTCTAAACTCCAATTTAGTTCACCGGTTGCTTCCTGGGCTCGTAGGGCCCATTTAAAGCTAAATGACCATTTTGCCCCTTGGCATCCAAACGCCCTAGGAACCACACCGGCTCTGCGTATCAAACCGGTAACCTCCCAAGATTTCTTCCTATAGTATTTTCAACCTTTCTTTATCTTTCCGAATCATTTCAAGTCAGTTCCGGCAAACTCAATGCGAAATAGCCGTTTTGCCCCTAGTGGCCCGGTCGCCTTTTCTGACCACACCGGCTCTGGGAATCAAACCGGTAGCCTTTGGGAACATTCTAAATAATGTTTCCAAATCTTGAGTCTTTTTCCGGGACATTCCGGGTCCATCCCGGCAGCTTTTCGGCCTGATTGACCGTTTTGCCCCTAATGGCCCGGTCAACCCTTCTAATAAATCCTGTCATCATTTGTCGAGACCTTTGTCCTTGAGACATTATTCCAACGGTTCCTGTCCCTTTTAAGCTCTTCGGGTCATTCCCAGCCTCTTCGATTCATCCCCGAACTTTCCGGAGTCATTCCTAGTGACGCCAGGCTAAAAATTGCATGGTAGTCACTATTGCAGGTGCCCAAATCTTCTAAAGATACGTTGCTTGCCGACCTTAAACATTTCTTAAATGGCTGGCGCCACTAGTAAAATGGCCTGGCGCTACTCCTAGTGGCGTTAGTGTAATTTTTGGCCTAGCGCTACTGCAACAAGCGCCATTGCATTCCTTTGTCTATAAATACAGAGACTCCTCCAGCGTGAAAGAGGTCCCCAAACTCATTCTAAAAACCCTAATATTCGATATACAGAGCTCGTAGCCTCCCTAAACCCTAGCTTCCCTAGGTTTTCCAAACCCTAGCCTCCTATACACTCATACACACCCCTATACACTTATACACTAGCCTCCAACCCTTCATCGAAGACTTGGATTGCTGCAACTCGAAGCTCTTGAAGACCAAGACAAAACTCTCGAAGACTGAAGCGAAAACCGAAGAAAAGCAAGAAGAGCAAGGCACATAAAGCAAAGTGAAATAAACAAGACAAGGTAGGCTTTCGCTTTAAGTTTCTGCACTTCCCCCTCTCTCTTCTCTCTCCTAACCCACTTGGGTTTTCTCTATTTTAATCCCCCATCTTCTTCCCACCTTTCTTTGCATGCTTGAAACAAGTGGATTTCCGGTCCATGTGTAGGATTAGACTGTTGGAGGGTCATCGTGTTGGGGGCTTTCTTTTAGTCTAACTGGAGACCACGTGGGTTCGGCCCCCTTGATTATGTGGTGAAGCCTTAACCTTGTATGTTCACGACCCTAATTTGCATTGTGCATATCATTATCTTGCATTCTTCCAAAAATCGTTTTCAAAACTTACATTAAATTTGTTTTCAAAATTGCATCAAAATCTCCTTTTTCAAAAACTTGTTTTCAAAATCACAATCCTAGGGTGATTCTAGCCTTTCCATGGCTAGGATTACTTTAAGAAAGTGTTACATTTAAAGTGACCGATATGGTCTATATTTTCAACTTCTTGTTGTTTTCAAAACTACTTTCTTAAAGTGGCTTTAACCTTCTTATGGTTAGGATTGTTTTAGGAAAGCGAGACGTTTTTATACTTTCTAAAAAACTCTCTTTTCAAGAGTCTCTTTTGTTAAAACCCTCTTTTTCAACATGCTTTCTAAAAGCTCTTGTTTCCAAAATTGTTTTCTAAAAACTCCCTCTAAAAATCTATTTTTCAAAACTCTATTTTAAACTCCTTTCCAAAATACTCTTCTCAAAATCCACTTTCTAAAAATGCTCCCCAAATCTCTTTCCTAAAAACTCTTTCCAACAATCTCTTTCTAAAAATCTTTCCAAAAACTCTCTCTTCAAAACTCACCTTCTAGAAATTCCTCCCTAGGATTTCCTTCCCAAAACCTCCTTTCCAAAAACTCACTTTCCAAAAATCCCTTTTATTAGAGTCCAAGTTAAGCCTTAGAGCCAACAATTAGGAAACCCTAATTTTCCTTCCCAAAAATATGACTTTCAAACTTACCTTAAAACCTATGTTTCCAAAACCTCTTGTTTTCTACATCAAAATTATATTTCCAAAACCTATTTTCTACGTCAAAATTATAATTTTCCAAATCTAGGGTTTCTAAAACTTCCTCTTCCAAATCCTTGTCAAATCAAATCTTCCCTTTAGGAAACCAAATCCAATCTTCTTGTTTAGGAAACTAGATCCTATTCTCCGTTTTTGGAAACAAAATCAAACCTTTTCTTTTAGAAACAAAATCTAATCTGTTGTTTTAGGAAATAGGAATCTTAATCCTTCCAAATCCAAATTTTTCCTAATTCAACTCCTTCCTAATCTTCTACTTTCCTAAATCCTAAGTTTCCAAAACTTGAACATAAAAATCTTTTCTAAATTTTAAAAACTCAACTTCCACATCTTTCCTAATTCAACCATTTCCTAATTCTACCCCTTTCCAAATCTAAACTTTCAAATCTTTCCTAAACTCAAACCTTTCCTAATCTCAAGATTTTCTAAAACTTAAACTCTAAAACTTCCTAAAGCTTTCTAAATTCAAATCTTTCTTAATTCAAAATCTTTTTAAAATTCTAAGCTTTTCAAATTCAAAACTTTCTTAAGTTGAAAATTTTCAAATTCTAAACCTTTCTTAAACTAAACTTTTCCTAATTCAAAACATTTCTAAATTCAAAACTTTCCAATTTTAAAATATTCTAAATTCAAAACTTTCTAAATTTCAAAACATTCCTAATTCGAAACTTTCCTAATTTTGAAACTTTCCTAAACCTAAACTTTCCTAAAATGACACTTGCGTAAAACGAAACTTTCCTAATTCAAGTCTTTTCTAAATCTAATCTTTTCCTAAATTTTCCAAGTCCAACGTCCGTGTCAAATCGTTTCCTAAAACTCTTCCAAGTCAAATCTTTCCTAAGTCCCTTCTCTTTCCTAAGTCTAGGTTTCCTAAACCTCCATCTTTCTAAAATAAGTCTAAATCTTTTTTCCAAGTTCTATCTTTCCAAATCAAACTCCAATCTTTTCAAATTCCAAAATTCTAAATTCCAATTTCCAATCTCCTATTCTAAGTTCAAATCAAATCCTTTTTCCAATCAAAATCTCTTTCTTCCAATCTGACCTTCTATCTTCTATCGGACACTTGTCCAAACTACGACTGACTTGATTCCTCCAAAAGGATGCGTAGGCAACCCTCATGGGTGCGGTCACAACATTTTCAAGTTTCTATTTCCACAAAATCTTTCCAAATCTCCAATCTATTTTCAAACTTCCAATTCCAAATTTCTATTTCCAAATCTCTACTTTCAATTTCCAAAACCTTTTTTCCAAATTCAAACTTCTATCTCTTTCTTTTCAAATCAAATCAATTTCTTTCCAAATCTATTTTTCAATTTTCTTTTCTTGCACGTACATATCATGCATCATGATAGCTTTTAAACATTATTTTTTAAAGTGGATAGGATTGAATATTAGTTGGTTGAAGACTGTCATAGGTGAATCTAGGGTAAATAGACATGTAGGTACTGAAAGGCAGGGTAGGGTGATGGCTTAGTGCGTCTTTCCTACACGTAACCAACCTCTGAACCTAGGATCACTGATTTCAAAGACCAAAAATGGAGTTATTTTTCAAAAAGGGCTAAATGTTTTCTAAAGGTTGCTAAATAACCTGTTTTCTTAAAAACCCTCTCTTGAGGAGATATTTTCAAAATCGTTTTTCAAAACCCTAAGTGTAGTTTTCGGATTATGTTTAGTTTTTAGGTGACCTAACTCACCTTAATCAAGTTAGGTGGCGACTCCAAACTTTTCCAAAATCCTTTTATTCAAATCTATTTTCAATTCAAACCTAGTCGCACTCATTCTTCTAGGAGAGTGAGTTCTAACGAGAGAGTACAGTGTTTTTCTTGCTTGTGTGTGTATTCCTCGAGTGCGAAAATCTGAGTGCGTCAGACACATTTTTCCAGATTGCTCATAGCTTTATTTTTCTCAGCAAAGGGTCGACACATTTTCCTCAAGGGTCGACACATTTCTTCAGATTACTCACTGTTTCTTTCTCAAAAAAGGGTCGACACATTTTTCTTAAGGGTTGACACATTTGTTCAAAGAGTTCAAAGCTTCATTTTGCCAACAAAAAGAGTTGACCCCTTTGCCCCATAAGTGGACCCCTTTTGTCAAAAGTGTTTGCACTTCTCACCAATTATTCTAACCCTTTTATCCTTTAATTTTAACACTTCAACACACCTTTATGAGTTTACTTCTCTTTTCTTTAAGTTATAGCATGGAGTCAATGTGGTTAATCATTTTATGTGTTTAGGAGCATCTTTATTAAGCACAACCCTCAAGATTAAAGGTTAGTAACATTATGCCATGAGTAAAACCCTATTACCTTTTAAATGTTTTAAGTTCCACTCCATATTATGCATTGTTTTCCATATATTTTCAATGCATCAATGTTTATGTTCAATTATAAATGTCATACCTTGAAATGAAAGCAAGTTATACTTATGCTACGAATCAAAACCCGTGAACTATAATGTTTAAATGAAAGAGATGCAATGTTTCCAATGTATGGTGCTAACTCGAGATCTTTTTCTGGCAAGATCTTAAACTCACCGATAGTTCTACAGAAGGGGATATAAAATAAACTATCGACATGTTGGAAGACGTCCCTTGGCTTAAAGAGCTTATGCGTAACCTAAGAGGGTTACTATGGAGCCTAGCTCATATGCCGGGTTGTAGCATACTCATGCTTCTAGAATAAGAACTAAGATATCTTCAAATGCTTTTGGCAAGTTATGTTATGCTTTATCACGAACAAAGATATGTCGCATCTCTCTTTTAAGATACCATGTTTTGAAATGATAGCATGTTTCAATAAGATGCTTATCTATGATTTCAAGCCTATGCTTTCACTTTTTCAAGTTCATGCTCTATATGCATAAATGTTTATCTAATGTCGGTACACTAGATATAAATGCTAGTCTATGGTATTTTTATGCCCGTGCATCATTGTTATTCACTAAGCATTAGCTTACGTTTTCTTAAATGTTTTTAAGTAGCCAATCCAAGAGGCCATATGTGGATTTTAAGCTATGGCCCATGGGCCTATGTTATGTTATGTGTATTTGGGTGGGACCCTAATATTTTGTAATATTATAAATAATATAACTGTGGCGGCCTTGAATGTGTTCATATGTACATTTATGTTTTGTATTAGGCATAGCTCTGTCATGTATGACATAAGTTATGTTTTAAGCTATGAAAAATCCTATTTTCGCATTTATGTATTATTTTAAATGATTATGCACAGGTGTTCAACTGATTTATGTAATGTGGCCTTGGATAGCCTTGCTACTGGCCGATCATGTGCCCTAAATCCACATAGGCCAAGTTACGGGGCGTGACACCTAAAGTTTTTAAAACCTTAAAGGAAGTTTCTAACCCCTTTTTCTAAAAAAATACTTCAAAAAATCATAGCTTTAAAGGAGTTTAGTTTTTCAATAGTTAATCTCTTGAAGGTGATGAGATATTCAACATAATTTTCATAAGTTATGTAAAAACTTTTCAAAGATAAGTTCACAAGAGCTTTCACTCTTCTCCAAAAAGTCTAAATACCATTTTCAAAATCTTTTAATCAAACTTTTAAAACTTTGCAAACTCCCTTAAGTTGTTTCAAAAATATTTTCAAACTCTCTTGAGTTGTTTAAAAAACATTTCAAAACTCTCTTAAGTTACTTTAAAAAACACTTCAAAACATTCCAAGTTGTTTTTCAAAAACCTTTCAAAACTCTCCAAGTCCAAGTCAAAGTCAAAGCTCTCTTGAGTTCAAGTTTAAAAAATCTTTCAAGGCTCTCATGAGTCAATTTTCAAATCGTGCTCTTGCATGAACTACGAATGACTTGATTCTCGTAAAATGATATACGTAGGCAACCTAAATAGGTTCAGTCATAACCCTTTTTTCAAGTCAAGTGTTCTTTCAAAACTTTCCATTCAATCAAAATTTCTATTCCAAACCTCATTTCAAAACTTCTAAGTTCTATCAAAAGTCTTTCCAATCACATGCATCAAGTATCATTCATCTCGAATGCAATGACCAAACCCTTTTTTCAAAACTTTAAAGTGGATTTAAATGGATATTTAATAACCGGTGATTTAAGTGAGTGAATTAAGGGTGAATAGACATATAGGTACCGATATCTTCCTTATACGTAACCAACCCACGGACCATAGGTTTTTCTTATTTTGAAGAACAAAACTGGAATCATGTTTTCAAAAGGGCTTTAAAACTTTCAAAAGGTTGCTAAAAAATCTTTTCTAAAAACCTTCTTAAGAAGGCGATTTCCAAAATGTTTTAAAAAAAACCTAAGTTTAGTCTTCAGATTACGCTTAGTTTTAGTTGACCAAGCATATCTTTAACTATGTTAAGTGGCGACTCCAAATTTTTCCTAAAAACCTTTTATTCAAATCAATTTTCAAGTTTAAACTCATTCCATGGAAGAATGAGTTCTAAAAAAACGAGTATCGGGTATTCTCGAGCCATAAGGGCTTGGTGTAAAAACCAAGGTGCGACACCAGGTCAACATCAGCGCTTGCTAGCCCGACAAGGTGAAAAAAGACCATCCCTAGGCAGACTGACACGTCCTTTGAGAAAGTACAATTCCTCAAAATGGTAAGTCCACCCCTAATGACTATCTTTAAATAGTCTAACACATCATGATATCAATCAAATCAACTCCAAACATGTTCTAGTGATACCTTGTCACAATGACCATTTTGCCCCCGGGCACCCCGACATGTCTTTCGAGGAAACACTTATCCCTTAAGATGGTAAGACCACCCTCAATACTGTCTTTAGATAGTTTGGCTTGTTCAAAATATCATTCAAACCAGTCTCGGTCTCATTCTGATCAACCCCAGTCAAACTGACCATTTTGTCCTTAGGCACCCCAGCACACTCCTCTGGAAGCACAAGTTCCTTGAAGCGGTAACACTACACTAGACTACCTTTAGGTAGTCAAACACATTCTTGCATTTGAATAATACCACTTTCGGCCTCGTTCAGATCAAAATGACCATTTTTCCCTTGACAACATGAGCACACTTTCAGACTACACATGCTCTAGAAATTAGACCATCATCTACTAAGACTCTTCGAAGAAGGTCCCCATCATTTTTGAATGGGTCCTTTGACTCAAAAAACACTTCAATCAATAAAAGCTTTATGGAGCATGTCACAGATGCTCTGCTAAAGTTGACTTTTTCTTCACTTCCCTAATTAAAACGCACCGTCGAACGACAAATGAAATACACAAAATAGGGAATTTCAAGAAGCTTGAGTGATAGGCTTTTCATTAGTCTATTGGTATGGTCTGATGGTCAATACCATCACCTAAAGGTAGTGATCGAACGGCTCAAAGAAGGGTGATTTTTGATATTTTTGAAAGAATAAAAGTACACCTCTTGTATAATGTGTTAAATCTCGATTCTTTAATTAAAATGCACCACTAAATAACTTGAGAAATGCATAAATCAGAGAATTCCTGGAAGTCTTTTGGGAGGATTTTCCATCGGTATGGTTCGATCAAGATGATCGCTTTTCAAAGGCCACGATCGCGTGGTGTAAAAACTACTACTTCGGAAAACTGATGAAGTGTCTCACAAACGCTCCCAAAAGCTTATTTTTAAGCTCACTTCTTTAGGCGATATCTCTATCGTCCAAAAATATCCAGGCTCCTCGAGGGCACTAAGTTCAAAAGAAACTGTAGGGGAACGTCATGAACGCGTCTAATTTTTTGGATCATTCTCGGATGGCACAAATATCGAGGTGAAGTCCGTATAAAAGTTCTTGGTGGAGGAGTGTATGCTACATGCACCCAAATTTTAATTAGATTGAGACAAAACTTATCTTATAGCCCAAGATAGGGTAGTACAAGGATGGCACATAGCATCCTCTAAGTGGAAGAGACAGGGAGCATGTACTACATGTGCCTAGCCTAATTTTGGCTAGTACATGCACCCCATGAAATTTTTTGTGCCTATAAATATCAGGCCACCCCCTGCATAATTCAGAGATGAAAAACGTAAGGAAACTTTGCAAAAATCAAAATAGAGAGCTCAAAAATATTTTCAAATATCCAGAACTCAAGATTCTTTGAAGATTAAGCCTCCAATTGAAGCTCCAAGGTCTAAGCTATGGTGGATTGAAGACTAAGGTATACTCCATTTTAGGATTATGCAATCCAAATGAAATAATGCAAACTAGATGGTTTTTAAGGATTTCTAAAGGATTGAAACCTAAGCCTTTCTTTGGCTAGACTCTTAATAAACTCCAATTTCGTGAGTTTTAGAGAGACATTTTGGAAAACATTTTGACATGAACTTTGAAGAGCTTTTGAAGATAGTAATAATGGTAGTTTGAAAAAAGGCTTTAAACACAAGAATAAAGCCATCACATGCAAGACATGAACATGACCACAAGTATAATGCAAAGGGCTTTGCCAAATTGCAAGGTGCTCCAAAGTCATACCATCTACAACTAAGCTTATTAGAGGTCCCCGGGTACTGTGGTTCTCATAGGCCTTCGTCTAGGCATGGCCTTGAACCTTTCTTGTTTCAAGCACACAAGAAAGGGAGGTAAAAGATGAGGTTTAAAAAAGAGAATAGTTCAAGTAAGCTAAGAGAGAGAATAGTTTTGCATAAAATGGTTTTAAAAACAACCCTCACAAGGGTGATTTTTAAAATTTTGCTTTCTTAAGTTTATGATTGAAATGGTTCCAAGGCAACCCTCTCTTGAGTGGTTTTCAAAAATCAATCTTATGAATCACACTCTCATTTGAGTAGTTTTCAAGTGTTTAAGTGCTTTTCCAAACAATCCTAACTTGAGTGGTTTACTTTCTTGAGTTTTACATAAAATGGTTTTCAAAACCACCCTCTCCAAAAGAAGTTTTCAAGTTTTTGCTCTCTTGAGTTTGTGATTGACTTGGTTCCAAGGCAACCCTCCTTTGAGTGGTTTCCAAATATCAACCATATGAATCATACTCTCATTTGAGTGGTTTTCAAGTGTTTAAGTGGTTTTCAAAACAACCCTCTTTAAAGTGGTTTTCAAAAGTTTATTCTCCTAAGTTTACATGAAAGCGGTTTTCAAAACAATCCTCTTTAAGGAGGTTTTCAAAAATCAACCATATAAATTACATGCTCACTTGAGTGGTTTTATCAAAATTACTTTCAAAATTCACAACTAGCTTGAGTTAGTTTCCAAAACGTTTGACATGAAATCATAATTTTCTCACATGAAGTGACACTTTTTCAAATGTTTCTCTAAGTTTTTCACATAAAATTGTATAGTTTTCTACATGAAATTACAAGGTTTTTACATGAAATTATGGTTTCTAAAACCCCCTTTCAAGTCTTTTGTATCAAAATCACTAGGTTCAAAACCCTAGTTCAAAAACACCTTTTAAAACCCTAGGTTCAAAACCTTAGTTCAAAATTGTTGACTCCATGTCTTGATTTTAATGATAACAAAACATTGTATTAGTGATCTAATGATTCTACTTAGTGTGCAGATCATATTATGCATTAATCTCTCTTAAGATCATGACTTGAAGCTTCATATATTGAAGATATTGAAGAACTTGTCCATTGAGAAGCTTGTCAAGAAAAAGTTGAAGGGCATGTGAAGATCTAGACTTGAAAAAGAGATCAGCATCATTGAAAAGGATATTGACAACAATTAAAAGAATATCGACAATAAAGAGAAGAAGGTCGGCAGCTTTTTTGAAAAAACTAACACCTTCTACAATGTGGCATAACAAGATTAGAAAATGATATCGACAATAAAGAGAAGAAGGTCGGCAGCTCTTTCGAAAAAACTTACACCTTCTATAATGTGGCATAACAAGATTAGAAAAGGATATCAGTAACAAATAAAAGGATGTCGGCAATAATTAAAAGGAGACCAGCAACAATGAGAAGAAGATCGGCAGTCAGTATTGACACCTAGAAGATCCGTTGAAGAGAAGATCACAAGATTAGAAAGTTCCCTTGGAAATTTTGATTAAGTCTTGGATCAATTGAAGAAGTGTTGTTAATTGAAGAACCTTACAAATAATCAAAATGAATTGATTTCATCTCGAAAAGATTGAAGGTGCTCTTGGAGATCAACATGCATTGAAGAAGTCATTTCAAGCCTTAGAAATCTTATTTGGATGATCCTTGAAGAGTTTGATGAGTTTTGTAAAGAATTGAGAAAATCTTGCAAAGTTAAAGTCTTTGAGCAAAAGGGTCGACACATTGTCTGAATGGGTCAACACATTAAAGCAAATTCTTGAGAAGCTGGAGATAGAACAAAAAGGGTTGGCACATACAGAAAAGGGGTTGACACATTGCTTGTAATGGCTATATTTTTAAACATTTTCTTTGACTGATCTTGCATTAAATGCATCTCCAACCACCTCCAACGGGCATAATGAATGCAAGACCATAAAATCAAGACCCCTACATCATTTATATATAAGAATACAAGAGATACAAGTACTATACATGTGATTGAGAGCTAAAATTCCTAAACCCTATCAGAAACATTCTCTTTGCTGGGAATTTGGGGCATTTATTGATCTTCCACTTCCATATCTACTCTTTAAGAGAGTTATACTTTGTGTAATCCTTATTCACTTCATTTGTAAGGGTTTGTATGGTTGAATGCCATTGGAGAAACACTTATAAGTTTGAGTGAAGCTTGTAAAAAATCACTTGGAAGGATTAGAGCTTAAGAAGAGCTCTTGTAAAAAGTAGGCTGGGCACTTAGAAAAACTAGCACTTGCTGTGCAATCTTTCTTTGCATAGTAGAAGAGTTTCAAGGGTGTCTTGAGGGTGAGGATGTAGGACACATGTTGTGGCTGAACCTCAGTAAATCTTGGTGTTCTTCTTGTGCTCTATTTTTTGCTTGCTTTCTATTTCTTGCTTGCTATTGCACTATTGGTTGACACACACACACACCTTGAGTCACTATTCCATTGCTTAACTTTATTTTAATTACATTACTTTGTGATTTATTTTGAAAAACCTAATTCACCTCTCTCTTAGGTTGCATCTTTGGGCTAACAAAAATCATTCTTCAAAACCACTAGGTTCAAAACCCTAGTTCAAAACCTCTTTCCAAAACCTTAGGTTCATCATAGCCTAAGTTAGTTAACCCTAGGTCATCCTAACCTTAGTTAGTTAACCCTATGTCACCCTAACCTAAGTTAGTTAACCCTAGGTCATCCTAACCTAAGTTAGTTAACCTAGGTCAACCTAATCCAAGTTGATTAACCTTAGGTCATCCTAACCCTAGGTTATCCTAACCAAGGTTAGTCAATCTCAATTCTCAAATTTCAAACCCTTTTCAAATCATTCTCCAATTCAAAGTCATCTTTGAAACTTGTTTTCAAAACATCTTGCTCTCTTGAGTACTCCATAATCATGTTGATAAAACCTTCCTTAAAGCCCCTTCAACTTCTCAAAACATTTTTAAAAGTTCTCGTGAACTTGTTTTAATAAAAATGGTTAGATGCTTAACATTTTCAAAAACCTACTTTCCATAATGTTTTCTAAAAACTCACAACCCTAAGGATGATCCTAACTCTTCCATGGTTAGGGTCTCCAAATAGAAAGTGATATATTAAATAAAACGTTCATGGTTCCAATTAGGATTCCATGCCCAAAATATTCTCAAAACCTCCTTCAAAAAAGACTTTAAAAAACCACATCGTTGGCATAGTTTTAGTCATTCTATGATTATGGCCTCTCAAAGTGAGTGAGATATCAAGTAGGGTACTATAACTCCAACGTTTTAAAACCCTAAAAGAAGTGTCTAGCCCTTTTCGAAAAAAGAAAAAGATTTTTCAAATATCATAACCCTAAGAGAGTTTAGTTCAATCAATAACTAACTTCTTTAAGGTGATAAAACATTCAAACAAGCCTTTCATAAGGCATAGACAAATGATTTTCAAAGACAAGTTTACAATAGCTTTTTTTTTTACCTTATTCAAGCCAAACTCTATTTTTTGAAGATCCCTAATCAAGTTTTCAAAATTTTCCAAAACTTTTTTGAGTTGTTTTTCAAAAATTTTCTAAGTTCAATGTTAAGTCAAAGCTCTTTTGAGTTCAAACTTCAAAACCTTCCTAGGTTCTCTTAAGTCCACCTTTACATTGTGCTCTTGCACAAACTATGAATGACCGATTCTCGCCAAATGAGATATGTATACAACTTAAATAGATGTGGTCATAACCCTTATTTTAACTCTAATATCCTTTTAAAACTTCCATTCCAATCAAAAATCCCTTTTCAAAATCAAATTTTATAAACTTCCTATTCTTTCAAAAGTTTTTGCAAAAATATGCATCATACATCATTCATCCTCAAAGTGATGACCAAACCCCTTTTGAAAAATACATAAGTGGATATAGTGGATATTAGATTACCAGAGATTAGGTAAGTGAATTAAGGGTGAATAGACATATAAATACCGTAAGGGCGGGGTAGGGTAATGATTTTAGGATATTTTCTGTACACGTAACCAACCACTGGATCATAGATTTCTATTTTGAAGACCAACTCGAAGTCATATTTCCAAAATGGCTTTAATATATTTTCAAAAAAGTTGTTAGCAACCTCACTTTCCAAAACCTTCTTAAGAAGGCATTTTCAAAATATATTCAAAAAACCTTAGTTTAGTCTTCGGATTACACTTAGTTTTAGGTGACCTAGCACATCTTTAATCATATTAGGTGGCAACTCCAAATTTTTTGAAAAGCCCTTAGTGAAATCAAATTTTCAAGTTTAAACCCCCGTCACACTTGTCTTATCACAAAAGGGCGAGTTTTAACAAAGAGAGTATCAGGTTTTCCTGAGCCAATATGGTTGTAAAAATTAGGGTGTGACAGTTGGCGACTGCGCTGGGAACACTTAGAGGGTTAGGCTATTGTTATATCTCTTCACCCTTCACTCACCCAGAATCTCCGGTTACTTTGTCCAGTTATATCCACATTTCCAAAATAAAGTTTTCAAAGTTTTCAAATTCATTTTCAAAGTTTTCAAAATTCATAATTTCACAAAATCAAACCTTATTTCTAAAAAATTTCAAAAGCATCCAAAGTTTTCAAAAGTGTCATCACTTTTATTTACCATCCATATCCATGCTCTTGGATCTGATTTCTATATTCATGATCTTGCATTGATAATCCATTTATCTTGCTTTGAGTTTGTTAAAAAGTACTAACTTTTAGTTTTCATGTTTGTAGGTGAACCCTTGTTCACATTTACTTTGTGCACCTTGAATGCTTTAATTGCTATGAATGCATGAATGTGTGGATGGGTTCTTTCCTCCAATTGCGAAAATTTCACACAAATAAGGAGGCGAATCACAAAGCATTTGCATATATTTTGCATTAACCTGTTGCTACCTTGTAGTTAGAAAGGGGAAATGTAGCATGTTGTGAGCGGATGCAGTACATGTTTCCTACCTTACGGCTTATCGAAGTTTCCCTGCTTGAATCACTGACTAAAGATGGAGTTTACCGCTTCGGAGGTAGACGCTGGAGGTCTGAAGATTTGGGAACCAGGCACTTTAGGAAGCATTAGTCAAACCTCAAACCTCATGTTACATGTAGCACCCCATGCATAACTGAAACACTGCCGGAATTAAGACACACAAGTTAACTTCAAAACTAAGGAGGAAAGGTGTAAGCACCCCATTTTTGCCTTCTTGGCAATCTCTAGCCCTACCAGACTCACATTCAAAATGACACAGATACATTTAAGCTAAAACCAGCTTTTTAGACTCAATCTAGTCAATCAACTGCTTCACGGGCCCGCTAGGCCCAATATAAGCAAAATGGCTAAAATGCCCTTAGAGTATTGGTCGGTCCAATTCTAGTTGGCATGCCATCTTAAAAATAGTAAGTCCCTATTTCAACCTTAATTCCAATTCCAATTCTAGTCCATGTCAATCCAACTCAAACTGCCTCGTCTTTCGAGAAAGTTGATCCCTTAGACAGTAAATTCATCCAGCACGTCACATTTATAGAGAAAACTCCTCGGAACAGTAAGCCCCTTCAAACCTGTCAACTGGGACGGAACCCAAGTCCCCGAGATGGTAGAGCGACTCACTTCTGGCACCTACTAGCCTGCTAACGTAGAATGTCTGCTATTCGGCACGTCGATCGGGAAAGTACCTAAGGCACTGAGACGGTAAAACCATTCAGCAGCTTCCCGAGATTAGGTAGTTTTCAGAATGAACGCGCACCGTTGAGTGATGAAAATACTCACAAATATCGTAACTGTCAGAGTGGCAGAAACACTCACAAATAGGTCGACATTAGGAATTGCCAACAAACCCCCCTATATCACGGGACCGAACCTACCTCTTGGCCGTGGCACGTTTACCAAAAAAAAGGATACCTTTGGAAACCAACTAGTCACACACCATCAGAATGGAAAAAAAACTCAAAACCTAAGTCAACACCAGTGCTTGTTAGCCCACTCTGGTAAAAAATGACCAAACTGCCCCTTGAGCTCTGCCGGCACGCTTCTCGAGAAAGTACCTAAGTCCTTAGAGTAGTAAGTCCACCCTTCCAAGATTGTCCCAATGACAATCTGGCACGTTCAAGTTCAAGTGCCTTCCAGTCGATTTTGGATCAATTTCAAGACTAATCAGTCAAAATAACCATTTTGCCCCTAGGCATCCGATTGCCTCCGGGAACCACACCGGCTCTGGGTATCAAACCGGTTATTCTTTGAGGATACTTCTAACAGTAATCCTAACCTTCTCATATTTTTTCACTCCATTTTGTGTCCATGTTAGTAAACCGGGTATGAAATGACTATTTCGCCCTTGGTAGGCCGGTCTCCTTTTCTTACCACACTGGCTCTAGTTATCACTCCAACTACCTCCGGGACACTCTTTCAGGGGTTCTTGTCCATCCTTAGCCTTCTAAATCATTCCTGCACTTTCTAGAGTCACTCTTAGTGGAGCCATGCTAAAAATTTCATGGTAGTCACTAGGACAGACATTTAAATCTTCTGCCTTGCGTCTCAAGGGTCAAAAGATCTCTATTGTCGCTGTAAAACTTTTCTAAGTGGCTGGCGCCACTACTAGTGGCGGCAAGCCAAAAACTAACCTGGCGCCAAGCCAAAAAACAGCACAGCACCACTGCAACAGGCACCAGGCACTATTCTAACTGCCAATAAATGTAGATCATCCCTTTGTGTAAAAAGGTTCCATAAACTCAATTCAGAAACACTGCCTCACTGAAAATAGGCTTTGAAACCCTAGTTCTCTCAAGTCTCCTTCAAACCCTAGCCTCCCTTTAATTTATGCACTCAAACCCTAGCCTCTATACACTCCATACACTCAAATACAAGCCTCTAGGCATCCATTAAAGATCAAGAGCTATATATTCAAAGCTCTCAAAGTGAAGCAAACAAAGCAAGCAAAGCAATCGAAGCAAAAAAAGAGACAAGGTAGGTTTTCGATTTAGTTTATGCAATTCCCCCTCTCTACTCTCCTAACCCACTTGGGATTTTTTCTATTTTAATCCCCATCTTCTACCCCCCTTTCTTACATGCTTGAAACAAGAGACTTCCTAGTTTATGCCTAGGAAGATGTGTTGAGGGTTACCGTGTTGGGGACTTTCTTCAAGTTCGACTTAAGATGGTGTGGGTCTGGCTCTCTTGATTAAGTGATGAAGTTTAACCTTGTATGTTCACAACTCTATTGTAATGTGGTTGTCATGTTCAAGCATTGCATTCAAAATTGCATTCAGAGTTGTTTTCAAACTTGCATCAAAGTTCGCTTTCAAAACTTGCATTCAAAACCTCTTTCTTTCAAACTGGTTTTCAAAACCACAACTCTAATATGATTCTAGCCATTTCATGGTTAAGGTTAGGAAAGTGTTACATTCTATGTGACCATCAAGGTCCAAATTTTAGGTTCAAACCCTAAATTATTTTTCAATAAATCACAACTCCTAAGATGATTCGACCACTCCATGGTTAGGATTGTTTTAGGAAAGTGTTACATTTAATGTGTTCATTATGGTTTATGTTACAAACCCTAGATATTTTTAAAATCACAACCCTAAAATGGTTTTAATCTTTTGATGGTTAGAATTGTTTTAGGAAAGTGAGATATTTAAGAGACTTGCAAAGCTTTATATTCAAATATTTCTAAAATAGTTTTTACAAATCCACTTCCTAAAAAAACTCTTTTCAAAGATCTACTTTCCAAAAGCTCATTGTTTTGAGAATCCAAGTCTAAACACTAGAATCTATGATTAGGAAACCCTAATTCCTTTCTTAAAATCATGACTTTTTATTTGCCTAAAATTATAGATTTTCAAAACCCTTTTTCTACATAAAATCATAGATTTTCAAATTCAAGATTTTTAAAACTCAAACTTTGCAGTTCCAAGTCAAATCAAATCCTCTAATCTAGGAAACCAAATAATCCTCCAATGTAGGAAACCAAATCAAATCCTCCAATTTAAGAAACCAAATCAAATCCTTTATTTTTGGGAACAAAATCCAATCTTATGTTTTAGGAAATAGAAAGCTCTATCTTTCATAATTCTGATTTTTCCTAACTTCAATCTTCCAACAACATAAAACTTTCATTTTTCAAATTGGAATCCAACCTTTTCAAATTCAACTTTCTAAATTTAACTTTTCAAATTTTCAAATTTTAAATTCAAATCTTTCCAAAATTAAGTCATTCCTAAAATGAAAACTTTTCTAAAATAGAACTTTCCTAATATGGAATTTTCTTAATTCAAATATTTCCTAATCCAAAGCTTTTCAAAATCCAATCTTTCCAAACTCTAATTTTTCAAATTCTTCAAATCAAATAAATCAAACCAAATCTTTTCCATTATTCCCAAGTGAAGTGTTTCTAAATCAAATCAAACCTTTTCCACACTTTGCTAAATCCAACTTTCCTAAATTGAAGCTTTCCTAATTCAAAACTTTCCAAAACCAAACTTTCTAAAGTCAAACTTTTCAAGTTCAAATCAAGTCTTTCCAATTCAATTGCATGCTTTCACCCTAGGTTGTCTAAACCCTAGGATACCTAAGCTCTAGTTCAATCATAACTCTAAGTTAAAAGCTTTAACGCTTTTCTATATCTCAATCAAGATGGTTTTCAAACTCCAATTTAAGTCAAGATGATTTCAAGGTTCAACTCCAACTTCCCAAAATCAGTTCAAGTTCTACTTCAAAGTTCGATTCCAAATCAAAGTCACTTTCTGATCAAAGTTCAAATCAAACTCTTTTCAAATTAAACTTTCTAAAGGCCCCAACGTATCTTTTCAAACCAAACAAGACCCCAAAGTGTCTATTTTCAATCGGATCCCAAGTCTGAACTACGACTGACTTGATTTCCAATAATGGGATATGTAGGCAACCCTCATGAGTATAGTCATAAACTTTTCAAACTTCAAATCCCCTTTTCAAATTTATTTTCAAAATCAAATCTTTTTTTTTTTGCATTTGTATGTCATGCATCATATCAAACCTTTTTTCTAAAAATTTTTTAAAAGTGGATAGTATTGGACATTTGTTAATTAGAGATTCTAAATGAGTGAACCTAGGGTAGAAAGACATATAGGTACCAAAAGGGTAGGATAGGGTGATAGTCTAGTGCATCTTCCCTATACGTAACCAATTCTTGAACCTAGAATCACTGTTTTCAAGGGACCAAAACCAGAGTCATTTTTCTAAAAAAAGGCTTAAATATTTTTCAAAGGTTGCCAAACAACCAGCTTTTTCCAAAAACCCCTGTCTTAAGGAAGTTTTCAAAACATTTTAAAAAAATCCTAAGTTTAATCTTCATGCTTTCCTTAGTTTAGGTGACCTAACTTACCTTTACAATGTAGGTGGCAACTCCAAATCTTTTTCCAAAAACCCTTATTCAAATCTATGTCTAGTTCAAACCTAATCGCACTCGTCCTTCTAGGAGGATGAGTTCTAATGAGAGAGTATCGTGCATTTTTTCCACTATTCTCGAGTGTGAAAAATCCGGGGCACAACAATTGGCGACTTCACTAGGGACGCTTAGAGGGTTAGGTTATTATCATGTCTTGCTAGCCCTCACTCGTTTAGAATCTTCAATTAACTTATCCAATCCTATCTACTCTTAAATTTTAAAAATCAAAATTTCAAAGCTGTTTTCAAACATGTCATCATATGCATTCAATTCATATTTAATTATTCTATCTTACATTAAGTTTGTCATCAAGGTACTAACTTTTTGCATTTTATTTTGTAGGTGGACTATGTTCACATTTAGTTTTATCATTTACATAAATTGCCATAAAATGACAGGATGGAATGGATAGGATGGATGGGAGTTGTTAGGCCATTTCATCCACTTTTTAAAAATCTCACACACGCGCTGAACGCGCATTTGCATTTGCATATTTGTGTTCTTTACCTAATGATAACCCTTCTAGTTAGAAGGGGGGATGATACTTTGGTTGTGGGCGGATGCTGTGTTAGTTTCTTAACCTACGACCTCATGATGGTCCCCCTGCTCAGATCACCAACCAATAATAGCACCACCTTAGGGAGTGGGCCTAGGTTTGAAAATCTGAGAACCAAGCCTTCTTAGGAAGCATTAGTAAACCCTCAACCTCATACTAATGTAGAAACTCATGCGTAGCCAAACCTCTGCTGAATTTAAGGCACTCACGTCAATTTTAAAATCATGGAGGAAAGGGCGACTACTTTATTTTTCTTTATTCTTGTCAATTCCTGTTGTTATGATGCTTATATAATGATCATGCATGCATATTTACTTTATTATTGCATCCTCTCTCTCTATATTTTTTGCATAGATATACAAGCATTCAATGCCTCATCTGAAGACGAGAGTCCAAAGTAACTCAAATCACTGCATCTTCATGCATCTGATTAACCCATAGAGAGTAATACCAAGCCCACTCTCCCTTACATAAAACCTACCAAAATCCTAAGGGTTTCCATGCAGCCCTAAGGACTCATGGCATGCATTTCAAGGCATCTCCTAGAGAGGGGCCCTAATCCCTCTTTGCTCACAGAGATAGGGTTGCTAAGAAGACAAGGGGCAATTCTGAACGCAAGATCTCTCACTGACCTTCATCAAAAAGACAAATCCAAAGACTTAAGAGTAGTTTAAGATTTTAAATGTAAAAATAGATAGGCAGAAGTCCCAAAGAAAATGTTTCCTTTCCCCCTATTAAAATGTATTTCAATTATCTTGTATTTAAACTCAAAGCTCATTGTACTTTTCTTTTTCCCACAAGTGAATGTATGAATGGATGTATGTTCTCAATAAACAATAAAGTATTGGGATATAGGGGTAAACCCCCTATCTCCAAAAGTGAGCCACATGCATCATGCCTAGCTTCCTTCTCAAGAAGGGACACCCTCCTAAGACATGCATCGCATAAAACTTTATAAATATCAAACACTAACTTGTGGCTTGTGTCCTTGTTTTTCTTTCCTTTCTTTTTCCTTCACAGAAACTACATATAGAAAGACTTCATTGCTCCCAAGAAAGATCAGCATCCACCTAGAGACCCGATCATCACCCAGCAAAGAGCTTTGCTAATGGCAGCCAACCCTGATGAGACCTCCCCGGTATCGCAAGAGGAAGTCAACGAGATGAGAACTAAGATCGATGAAATGTTCAAGGTTATCCAACCTATGGCAATGAAAGATGCTACTTCAGCTCCATCATCATCCACAGTCTTCCCCAAAGACTCTAAAATCGCCAACCGAAGAATTGTGCTCCAATCTGACACAACGGTGAAAAGCAAAGAGAACTCCAAGGGGGCCAACACTGAAGAAGAAGAAACTATACTACTCTTGCCTGCTGCGAAAGGAACTCCCCTAGGCCCTCTTAGCTTGAAAATCCAAGGGTTAGAAGACTCGCTATTAAGCCTCTATGGCCATGACACTTTCGGGCTCACCTCCTACGACGAGCTGTGTTTTTTCCCGGACCACCCAAGATCGGCCAAGTTCAAAATACTTGACTTTTAAAAGTATGATGGCACTGGCAACCCCGTAACCCACCTTCATCTTTATGCTGAGGCATTAAGTGGCCATGGGAACCACCCAAAACTTCTCATGCAACTTTTCCAACACAGCCTCACTAGGGCCGCTCTACAATGATTTGCTCGACTCGACCTAAGGAAGATCATAACTTGGATCGAACTAGTTAATGCATTCAAGGCCCAATATCATCATAATATAGATTTCAGTTATGATCACTGGTCCTTGATGACAATGAGCAAGGGAGAGAAAGAAATTTTCAAAAGCTATACTCTTCGATGGAGAGAAGCAGCAACACAAGTCAATCCCCCTTTGGAAGAGAAGGAGTATGCTCAACTGTTTGTACATGCCTTCTTGAGCATATACTATAAAAAGCTGTCTACAAGTGTTAGGAAAAACTTCTTTGAGCTTACCATGCAAGGGGAGATGATAGAAAACAGTCTTAAAATGGAGAGCATTACAGACCCCTATGCAAAGACTGGAGAAAGCTCTGCTAACATAGCCAGAAAGGTAGCCACTACAAGGGGAATGATCAAGAAGGAAGAATAAGTGTTTGTCATCTTGCCTATGCAACCACCGCAATACCGCTCGCCACCCCAGTCACATCCTATATTGCCCATACCTACCTTAATCATGCCTAGCAACCCAGTTGTGCCAACACCTAACTTTGCTGGGGCATGACCCAATTTTAACCCTAGTAGTCCGGCCCGACGCATCTGTACCTTTGATACTCTGGCCTGCGCATAGACCAAAGCCTACCATAGCCTTTTGAAAAATAACATACTAAAGCCTATATCGACCGGTCCACTGCCAAGCCCTCACCTCTCAACTTCAATACCGCCCTCACTTACGAGTACCATTCAAGAGGACAAGGGCATGACATTGAAAACTGTTTCTCCCTCAAGTATAAAATTCAAGACCTGATAGACAACAAGACCATCGACATACAACCTGTGAACCCCACTCCTGCTCCCAATGTAACCACAAATCGTTTGCCGAACCACATTGTCAACTTGATACTAGAGGAAGTAGAAGAAGATGATGAATTGGTTGAGATCATGGTCGAAGATTATTATGATGGAGTCAGAGACTGATGAAAAAAGCGACTGAGAGGAGGAATTCCTGCCTTGCCTAATCTATCTCTACAATCCAAATGAAGTTCATGATCCCTCTAATTGGCCAATTAAAGAGTTCATACCTGTGGAGGAGATCCCTACCAGAGACATGACCTCTAATGGTTGGGGTGATGAGTTCTTGCATCTTAAGTATGCCATGGCTAAACGCAACCTATCAGAGAACCCTTGGTCTGTGACTGAATTCGACTATGAAGACATGGGTTGGGGACCTGAAGAGCTAAAAGTTCTGGTAGAACCATTCGAGCTAGAAGGAAGCGAGCTAGCCAACCTATTTATTGAAGGAATTGAGGGGGCAATAGAGGATGACAAGAGAGTCAATGAGGCTGATAATTGCACCATCACTGTCAACTCACCCAAAGCCCTAAAAGAAGCACTTGGCTGCCTTGCCTGGTCCAGGGATCACAATGATGGATGGAGCGTCGAGAATGTGGGTATCGTCCCAAAACTCTACTAGAAGGGCTCTCATAAAAAGCATATAAGAGTGGGGTGTTCTCACCCTCTTTCTTTCTATCCCTTTTATTTTCTGTCTTTAAATTTATGTCTGCATTTTCACAAAGACCCTATACTTTTTGTTGAAATAATAAAGAGGTAATTTTCATTCAAATTCTATCATCTCATATTCTTGTGAATGGTGAATGCTTTTAAAAAGGGAGTGCGTTTTATCTTTTGGGAGACTTAACTTGAAGGGTGTGATAACATGAGTCAACCACTAGTTGTATGATCAACTTTCCAAAAAGAAGGAAGATGAGAGTAAGTGAGGAAACCACCTAATAACAGCACTTACAAGACACTGAGGTTAAAAGAGGAGCAGTCATACTATCAAAAGTAAGAGGAGCCATTTTTAATTTTCAAAAAAAAAAAAAAAAGAATTTATATTCCCTTTGCTCCATCCCCTAGTGCTATGCAGAAAGCAAAATATTTCTTATTAACCCTGATCTAAAACCATCCCCCATTTCTTGTCAGCCCCAATCCAAAACCATCCCCCCTACACTGGGGCAAGCAGATAATTGAGAACTCAACAAAGAATGCTACTTATTTTCCATCAAGCTTTAGCAATGTGAAAGCTTTATGGATTAAGAAATTTGTTTCAAAAGGAGGAGAGGCCCTTATTTTACTTCTTATACGATCAAAAGCAACCATTGCCAAACATATTGGGCCGGTTACGTTTCTTTCAAAGAAAGCCCCAACCTAAGGATCATCGCCCACTATAAGCACCTCATTTTTGTCCGTCTAGCAATCTCCAATCCAACTAGACTCACATTCAAATTGACATAGACACATTTAAGTCTAAACCAGCTTTCCAGATTCAATCTAGTTAATCAATCGCTTTGCAAGCCCGCCAGGCCCAATAGAGGTAAAATGACCAAAATGCCCTTGCGGCATTGCTCGGTCCAATTCCATTCGACACGTCTTCCTAAAGACGGTAAGTCCCTATTTCAAAGTCAATTCTAGTTTCAATTCTAGTCTAGACCAATTAAACTCGAATCGGCATGTCTTTTGAGAAAACTAATTCCCCAAACGGTGAAAAATAACTAAACTGCCCCTTGGCCCCTTTAGCACGCTTCTCGAGAAAGTACCTAAGTCCTTAAAACGGTAAGTCCACCTTTCCAAGATTGTTCCAAAGACAATCCGGCATGTTGAAGTGCCTTCTAGTCAGTTCCGGATCAATTTTGAGACCATCTAGTGAAAATAACCATTTTGCCCCTAGGCATCCAATCGCCTCCGGGAACCACACCGGCTCTAGGTATCAAACCGGTAATCTCCTGAGGATGCTTTTAATAATATTCTCAACCTTCCAATACCTTTTTGGATTATTTCGAGTCTATTTCGGCAAGCCCGATGCAAAATGACCATTTTGCCCCTTGTGGGCTGGTTGCTTTTTCCAACCACACTAGCTCTAGGTATCAAACCGGTAGCCCCTTGTAACACTTTCAATAGTGTTTTCCACCTTCAAGCCATCTCACGGGTCACTCCAAGTCCATCCCGGTGTTTTTCTTATTTAATTGACTATTTTTCCCTTGGTGGGCCGGTCGGCCTTTTCAAATATCCCGGCATTGTTTCTTAAGTCTGTTATCTCTAAGACACTCTTTCAAGGGTTCCTGTCGATCCTCGGCCTTTTGGATCATTCTTGGACCTTCCGGAGTCACTCCTAATAGAGCCAAGTCAAAAATAGCATGGTAGTTACTAGGACAGGCGCCCAAATCTTTTACCTTGTATCCTAAGGGTCAAAATATACGTTTCTTGCCGACTTAAAACTTTCCTAAGTGGCTAGCGCCACTAGTAGTGGAGACAAGATAATAAATGGCCTGGCGCTACTTCTAGTGGTGCCAATGGAATTTTTACTCTAGGGCCATTGCAACAGGCACCAAGGTCATTTCAATTGCCTATAAATACAGACCTTTCCCCTGTGTAAAAAAGGTCTGCAAATTCAGTCTAGAAACTGTATCTCTCTAAAAACAGAGTCCAAAGTCTCTCTAATTCTCTCAAGTCTCTTCAAGCCCTAGCACCCATACACTCAAACCCTTGTCGCACCCTGATATTTTGCCCTAGAGGAAAATATACACAAGTGGAAAAAACATAGTACTCTCTTGTTAGAACTCATCATCCTTGAAGGACGAGTGTGACTAGGTTTGAATTTAAAATTGATTTTGAATAAGGGCTTTTGAAAAAATTTTGGCGTCGCCACCTAACTTGATTAAGGTGAGTTAGGTAACCTAAAACTAAGTGCAATCTGAAGATTAAACTTAGGGTTTTTGAAAAGGTTTTGAAAACTTCCTTAAGAGATGGTTTTTTAAAAAAATAGGTTGTTTCACAACTTTTTGAAAAGATTTAAGTCTCTTTTTGAAAATAACTCCATTTTTGTCATTGAAAATGTTTTTGACCAAGAATGAAGTTGAAAAACCATCTTGGTTTAGGAAGGTGTTTTAGAAAAAAGTTGAAGCTTTCTAAATTAGGATTAGGATTGAACCAGGGTTTAGGTATCCTAAAGTTTAGGCAACCTAAGGTTGGAGCATATAATCGAATTGGAAAGATTTAATTTAGACTTGAGAGGTTTGATTTTAGAAAGTTGGGTTTAGGAAAGATTCAAATTAAGAAAGGTTCAAATTAGGAAAGTTAGATTTAAGAAAGATTTGGAAAGAGATTTGATTTGATTTATAAACATTTGACTTGGAATGGTTGGAAACATTTGACTTTGATTATTTGATTTGGAAGAGTTTAGAAAGTTAAGGTTTAGGAAAGATTGGATTTTGGAAAGCTTTGAATTTAGGAAAGTTTCAAAATAGGAAAGTTCCATTTTAGGAAAGCTTTATAATTAGGAAAGTTTTCATTTTAGGAAAGATTTAGATTTAAGAAAGTTTTGAGTTTTGGAAAGTTTTGAATTTAGAAAGATTTAGAATTTGGAAAGATTTGATAAGTTGAAATTTAGAAAGATTTGAAATTAGGAAATGTTCGGATTAGGAAAAGTTTGAATCAGGAAAGATTTAATCACTATTTCCTAAAGTAGAAGATTAGAGTTTATTTTAAAAAATTAATGATTGATTTTGTTTCCAAAATTGGCGGATATGATCTAGTTTCCTAAATTGGAAGATTGGATTTGACATAGAATTGGAAAGATTGAGTTTTGAAAATCTTGGATTTGGACATCTATGATTTTGGTGAAAAAAGGAGTTTTGAAAATCTATGATTTGATGTAGAAAATAGAGGTTTTGAAAATGTATGATTTGATGCAAAATAAGAAGTCATGTTTTTAGGAAAGAGAACTAGAGTTTCCTAACCATGAAATCTGGGGCTTGACTTGGATTTCAAGAAAAAGAGTTTTTGGAAAGGAGATCTTTTGAAGAGAGTTTTTAGGAAAGAAGTTTGAAGGGAGTTTTTAGAACGTAGATTTTTGAAGAAAGTTTTTAGAAAGTAGATTTTTGAAGAGAGTTTTTGAAAAGAAGTTTAAAAAGCAATTTGGAAAGGGGGTTGAATATGGACTTTTGAAAATATTTTGAACATCTCACTTTCCTAAAACGATTCTAACCATGAAAAGATTATAACCATTCTAGGAATGTGATTTTGAAAACAACATGGATTTGGAATATGGATGATATTGATCATATTGAATATCACTCTTTCCAAAAACAACCCTAACCATGGAATGCCTAAAATCATCTTAAGATTGTGGTTTTGATGAAAACAATGTAAGGTTTACACCCAAAAAATTTGGATCTTGATAGTCACAATGAATATAACACTTTTTTAAAACAACCCTAATCATGAAATGGCTAGAATCATCCTAGGATTGTGATTTTGAAAACAAGTTTGAAAAAGAGATTTTGGATGCAAGTTTTGAAAGAGAGATTTTATGTAAGTTTGAAAATAATTTTGAAAACAAATTTGAATAGATGTATAAATACGATATGCACAATACAAAAAGGGTTGTGAACATACAAGGTTAGGCTTCACTACATAATCAAGGGGGCCGAACCCATACCATCAAGGGTCGAATTTGAAGAAAGCCCCCGGCACGGTGACCTTCAACAATTCTTCCTAGGCATGAATCGAGAAGTCCCTCATTTCAAGCATGCAAGAAAGGGAGGCAGAAGATGAGGGATTAAAATAGAAGAAAACCTAAGTGGGTTAGGAGGAAGAGGAGAAAGGGGGGAATTACATAAAAATAAATCGAAAGCCTACCTTGTCTTCTTCTTGCCTTGCTTGCTTTGTTTGCTTTGCTTTACTTAGACTTTGAGAACCTTGAAGTTGCAGCACCTTAAGTCTTCAATGGAGGCTTTGGGTGTATATAGTAGCTAGACTTGGCTGAGAATGGATGGGAAACCTCAGGAGAGTGTCTTGGAGGTAACTAGCTTAAGAGGTAATGCCGGAATGTTTAAGAAGGTCGACCGGCCCACCAGGAGCAAAACGGTCAATTGACCTAGAAAAACATTGGAATAGACTCGGAATGATCCGAAAAAGTGTTGGAAGGTTAGGAATACTATTAGAAGCATCCTCGAGAGATAACCAGTTTGATACCCAGAGCCGGTGTGGTTTTCATAGGCAATTGAATACCTAAGGGAAAAATGGTCATTTTGACCGAATGGTCTCGAAATTGGTTTGAAACCGACTGGAAGGCACTTGAACATGTTAGATTGTCTTTTGGGAAAATTTTAGAAGGGTGGACTTACAGCTCTGATTTAGGTACTTTCTCGAGAAACGTGTTGAAAAAGGCCCAAAGGGGCAATTTGGTCTTTTTCACAAAAGTGGGCTAGCACACACTTGTGTTGACCCGGGTTTTGAGTGTTTTTATCACTCTAACAATATGTGACCAGTCGGTTTCCAATGGTATCTTGTCCTTTGGTAAATGTGCCACGGCCAAGAGGCGTGTTCGATCCCATAACATAAGGGTTTTGTTGGCAATTCCTAATGTCGATCTGCTTGCAAGTGTTTCCACCACTCTGACGGTTGCGATATTTGTGAGTGTTTCTGCCACTCTGACGGTGTGTGTTCATTCCAAAGACTGCCTAATCTCAGGAAGCTGCTAGATGGATTTATCGTCTAATTAACTTTCTCGAAAGATGTGCCGAATAACAGACATGCTACATTGATGGGCTAGCAGGCGCCATAAGTGAACCATTCTACCATCTCAGGACTTGGGTTCTGTCTCGGTCGACAGGTTTGAAGGGACTTACCATTCCAAGGAGTTATCTCGAAGAACGTGCCAAACTAAATGGACTTGCCGCCTAAGCGATCAACGTTTTAGAAAGATGTGTCAGATTAAATTTGATTGGTCTGGATTAGAATTAATGTTGAAATAAGGACTTACCGTCTTTAAGAAGACGTGCCAACTGGAATTGAATTGATAAATCCCCCAAGGGCATTTTGGTCATTTTGCCTATAGTGGGCCCGACGAGCCCGCGAAGTGATTGATTGATTGGATTAAGTCTAGAAAACTGATTTTAACTTGAATATGTCTGTGTCGGTTTGAATATGAATTCGGGCAAATCGAAGATTGTTGAGCGGGCAAAAATGAGGTGATTACAATTGCCCCTCTTTTTTTGAATCTTTACTTGTCAAAGGTAGAAAACGATGAAGTAAGAGTCCCATGTTGACTGCGAGGCAATCGAAGGGATGGAGTTTGAAAATCTTGGAAGATTAGAACTTAAAGATGATTATTTGGCCCGAGAGGGCATTTGAAATCAGAGTTTGGCAAGAAAAAGGCCAAATGGGCCAGAATTTGACCTTGTGCCACTAGGAGTGGCGCCAGGCTTAAAATTGCCTTGGTGCCACTGCTTGTGGCACCAGGCTTGAGATTAAAATCAAAAAACTTCTAATTAAAACCTTACGGCCTAGTGAGAATTTTGGAGGGTTTTAGGGAGATTTCGAGCATTTTGCTAGAAGTGAGCTTTGTGCGTTAAAGAAGTGGACTTAGTAGACCCTGGAGAGTTGCCGAAACTAGTCCACGTCGTCGGAATAGTCGTCGGAGAAGAAGATTTTGCCGAAGAATTTCAAGAGGTGATTTTTTTGTTTTTCGTTGATTTTGATGTGTAGAACTTCGTTTGAGTTGTGCAAATATTCAAAATAAATGTTTTGATGGGTTTTGAATGCTCTGGTGATGCTGTTTTTGCATTTTGATGCTTGTTTGATCAAGTTTGGACAGTTTTGCATAGTTTTGCATGTTTACGTAAAAGGGATTTTTGTAAGAATTGGGATTTGCCCCCACAGTCTTCGATACTAGGTTTTTTAGCTAGATTTTTGTACCATGTGCTTTAGAAAAATATGATAAACAACCGTATGAAGTTTTGCGATTTTTTTGAAGACTTTTTGATTTTTTGTATTTTCCAAAAAATAAAAAAATAGTTAAAAAATAAGAAAAATTAAGAAATTAATGAAAATGTTTGAATTTAACTTTTAAAAAAATGTGGGAATATTTTAGATAATATTTGAAGTAGTTTTGAAAAATTTTTGCGACAATTTTGAAAATTCCTGAATTTTGAAATATGGAACGGGTGCTTAGAAATTTGAAAATCTTAGGAATGTGCACAGATTATTTTATATGTGTTGGTATTATGTGATTGTGTCATGGGGTGCACGATTTGTGTATTGTTGCAAAATTTTGGTTGTTGTAGGGACTATTTATAAATGGGACTCTATCGAAATTTTTCAAAACTAAAGAGAGAGTTAGCAAATTTTGAAAGGAAATTTTTTTTGAAGAAAATAGATATAAAACCTTTGAGGGTGGGGTCTTTTTGGTAGAGAAGGCCCCAAGAAACTTAGGATGAAATTTTTGGATGCGAGAAAAGAGTTGGAGATTTTGAAAAGAAATATTTTTGAACGAAAAAAGAGATAAAACGTTTGAATATGGGGCTTTTTTGGTAGACAAAACCCCGAGAAACTCGGGGAGGCCTAAAACTATTGAAGGAAACACTTGGGAAGAATTTTGGCCAATCCTATTGCAGGAAAATATTTTTGGAAGAATTTCGTGGGCTTTAGGCCATGGTTTTGGGTTTTTGCAAGAAAAGGGTATAGGCTCAATCCTATTGCTTCTACTGGGCTTTTTTACCGCCTAGGATCATCATTAGATTTCCCTTCTTTGTTTTTCCACTATAGGCTTTTCAAGATGGCATGACCCTTTTTTTTAATTTTTTATAGGGCAACTTGCCCCTTGATCACTCTTTTCTTTTTGCTTTCTTTTTTTCTTCCTTTTCTTTTTATGAGACGAATACTTCTACAACTCCTTTCTCTCAGATATTTTCCTTAGTGTTTCGTCCTAACCCATTATGGGCGGTGATCTCTAGGTTGAGGTTTCCTTAAAAAAAAACATAACTAGCCCAAAGGGTTTGACAAGGGTTGCTTTTGACTGTATGAGAAATGAAATGAGAGCCCCTCTTCATTTTGAACCAAATTGCTTGATCCATAGAGCCTTCACATTGCTTCAACTTGATGGAAGATGATCAGTTATCTATCTGCCCTAGTGTGGAGGAATGGTGTTAGATTAGGATTGACAAGGAATATTTTTCGCTTTTTGCGAGGCATTAGTGGGTTAAGCAAAGGGAGTATAAACACATTTTCTTTTATGATAAAAATAAAAGATGGCTCCTCTTCCTTTTGATAGTCTGACCACTCATCGCTTAGCTTCGGCGTCTTGTAAGTGCTGCTTTTGGGTAGTTTCCTCATTCATCCTTGTCCTCTCTCTTTTCGAAAAGTTGATCATTCGGCGAGTGGTTAACTCGTGCTATCACACCTTTCAAGCTAGGTCCTCCATCAAACAGAACACACCCATTGTTCTGGAAGCATTTACTATCCACAAGAAATGTAAGACAACAACAATTGGACAAAAACTACATTTTATTATTTTGAATGAAAGCATAGAGTTCTTATGGAAGAAATGAAAATGCAAGCATCAACTTAAAGACAAAAAATAAAGGGGATAGAAAGAAAGTGGGTGAAAATACCCCTCTTTTGCACGCTTTGAAGAGAATGCTTGTCAATTGGGCTTTGGAATGATACCCACATCTTTGATGCTTCATCCGTTATTGACATTTTAGGACCATGCAAGGCAGGAGAGACTTCTGCTAAGGCTCTAGGTGTGTTCATGTTGGTAGTGTAATTGTCAACTTTGTTGACCTCCTTATTACTCTCATCCATTGTCTCCTCAGTTTCTCCCATAAATAGGTTGGCTAGTTCGCCTCCCTCCTGTTCGAGGGGCTCTACTTGTGCTTTTGACTCTTCTAATTCCTAGCCATGTCTTCATAACTAAACTCATTTGTAGATCAAGGATTCTCCAATAAGTGGCGCTCGACCGCGGTATACCTAGGGTGTAGAAATTCATCACCCCGACTGTTTATGACCACGTCTTTGGCAGGGTCTTCCTTCACAAGGGTGGGCTTTTCAATCGGCCAGTCTGACGAATTGAGCACTTCATTAGGGTTATAGAGATAGATAACGGGTATTCTTCCTCCCAGTCACTTTCTTCACCAGTCTCCTAGTCCCCTTCATACTCTTCGACCATGATCTTATCCAAGGCACCATTTTCTTCTATTTCCTCTAATATCACATTGACTGTATGGTTTGGCAGAGGATTTATGGTCACATTGGGGGTAGGAGTAGGGTTCACCGATTGTAGATCAATGTTCTTATTGTCTATCAAGTCTTAAATTTTATGTTCAAGGGAGAAGCAGCTTTCGGTGTCATGCCCTTGGTGGCCTGAATGATACTCGCAAGTGAAGGCGCTATTAAAGGTTGGAGGTAGAGGGCTTGGAAATGGACGGGCCAGTATGGGCTTTAGGATGTTGTTCTTTAGGAGGTTATGGTAGGGTTCGGTTTGGGTGCAAGCTAAGGCATCGAAGTTACGAAAGCGTCAGGCAGACCTATTAAAGTTAGGTTGTGCCCCAATAGGGCCAAAGTTGTTGGCTTGGGCAAGTATGTTTAGAGTGGGCACAGGTAAGATAGGGTGAGGCTGAAGTGGTGGACGGTATTAGGGTGGTTGAATAGGCAAGATAACATATACCTCACTTTCCTTCTTGATCACTCTTGTAGTAGCCACCTTTTTAGCTATATTGGCAGAGCTTTCTCCGATTTTTGCATAAGGATCCGTAATTCTTCCCATCTTGAGACCATTTTTTATCATTTCCCATTGCATAATGAGCTCGAAGAAGTTTTTCCCTACACTAGTGCAAAGTTTCTTATAGTATATGCTTTGAATAGTATGAACGAACAACTGCACATACTCCTTTTTTTCCAATGGGGGATTAACTTATGCAGCTGCTTCTGTCTACCTAAGGGCATAACTTTTGAAGCTTTCTTTTTCTCCTTTACTCATGGTCATCAAGGACCATCGGTCAGAGGTGAGGTCTATATTGTGGTGATATTGGGCTTTAAACATATTGACCAACTCGATCCAGGTTGTGATCTTCCTCAAGTCAAGCTAGGTGAACCATTGCAAGGCGGACCCAGTGAGACTATGTTGGAACAATTACATGAGGAGTTTTGGATCATTTCGATAACTACTCAATGCCCTAGCATATAGGCGAAGGTGGGCAATAGGGTTACCAGTGTCATCATATTTCTGAAAGTCAGACATTTTGAACTTGGTAGGTCTCGGATGGTTTGGGAAGAAGCATAGCTCGTCAGAGGATGCAAGCCCAAAGGTGTCGTGGCCATGGAAACTTCTCAACGAGTCTTCTGACACTTGGATTTTCAAACTGAGAGGGTCGAGGGAGGTTCTTTTCATAGCAGGCGAGAGCAATATGGTTTCCTTTTCTTCAGTATTGGCCCCCTTAGGTAGCACAACCCTTAGGTTAGCTGGTTCAGAATCTTTGGGAAGAATTGTGGATGATGACGGGGCCAACGCATGGCCATGGATTGGACGATGTAAGCACCCCATTTTTGCCTGCTTGGCAATCTCTGGTATGACCGAACTCATATTCAAAGTGACATAGACATATTTGCATTCAAATCAACTTTTCAAACTCAATCCAATCAATCAATCGCTTCGTGGGCCAGTTGGGCCAAATAGAGGCAAAATGACCAAGATGCCCTTGTGGCATTGCTCGGTCCAATTCCTATTGGCACGTCTTCTTGGAGACAGTACGTCCCCGTTTTAATCTCAAATTCAACTTCAAGTCAAATTCCAATTCCAAAATCAAATCCAGCATGCCTTTCAAGAAAGTTGATTCCTTAGGCGGTAAGACCATCCAATCCAGCACGTTTTATAAGAAAACTCTTTGGAATGGTAACTCCCTTCAAACCCGTCAACCGAGACAAGATCCCAAGTCCCCGAGATGGTAGAACGGTCCACATTCGGTACGTCTTCTGAGAAAGTTGATTCCTTAGACGATAAGTCCACCTAGCAGCTTTCCAAGATCAGACAATCTCTGAAATAAATGCGAACCGTCAAAGTGGCGGAAACACTCGCAAACATTGCAACCGTCAGAGTGGCAGAAACACTCGTAAATAGATGACATTGGGGAATTGCTAGCAAACCCCTTATGTCACAGAACTGAATTTGACTCTTGGCTGTGACACTTTTACCAAAGGACAAGTTACTTTTGGAAACCAACTTGTCATAGACTATCAGAGTGACAAAAATACTCAAACCCCAGGTCAACACTAGTGCTTGCTAGCCCACTCCGGTGAAAAATGACCAAACTGCCCCTTGGGTCATTTCTGACACGGTTCTTGAGAAAGTACCTAAGTCCTCAAAACGGTAAGTCCACTTTTCTAAGATTGTCCCAAAGATAATCCGGCATGCTTAAGTGCTTTCTAGTTGGTTCCGGACCAATTCCAGGACCATTTGATCAAAATCACCATTTTGCTCCTAGGCATCCAAGTGCCTCCGGGAACCACACCGGCTCTGGGTATCAAATTGGTAACCTTCCGAGAATGTTTCTAATAATATTCTTGACCTTCCATTGCCTTTCTGGATCATTCCGAGTCAATTTCGATAAACCCGGTGCAAAATAACCGTTTTGCCCCTGGCAGGCCAGTCGCCTTTTTCAACCACAACGGCTCTAGGTATCAAACCGGCACTCCCTTGGACCACTCTGGATAGTGTTTCCAACTCTCAAGTCCGATCATGGATTGTTTCGAGTCCATTCCGGTGGTTTTCTGGTCTAGTTGATTGTTTTGCCCCAAATAGCCCTGTCGACAATGCCGACCTTGTTTTTTAAACCTGTTACCCCTAGGACACTATTTCAAGGGTTTGCACCCATTTCTGCCTTTCTGGACCATTCCTAGTTTTTCGGAACATTCCAAGACCGTCCGAAGTCATTTTTAGTGGAGCCAGGCTAAAAATGCATGGTAGTCACTAAGACAAGTGCCCAAATCTTCTACCTTGCGTATCAAGGGTCGAAGATATGCTTCTTGCTGCCTTAAAATATTTTCTAAGTGGCTAGCGTCACTAGTAGTGGCTCCAAGTCAAAAAATGGCCTGGCACCACTAGTAGTGGCGCCAATGGGATTTTAAGCCTAGCGCCTCTACAACAGGTGCCAAGTCAAGTCGAAGATACGTTTCTTGGTGCCCTAAAATATTTCCTAAGTAGTGGTGCCAAGCCAAAATATGGCCAGGCTCCATTAGTAGTGGTGCCAAGCCAAAACATGGCCAGGCGCCATTAGTAGTGGTGCCAATGGGATTTTAAGCCTGGCGTCAATACAACAGGTGCCAAGTTAATTTTTTGTCTATAAATACAGACCCTCCAACCTGCATAAGAAAAGCTCAGCAATCTAACTCCAAAAACTCTCTCTCTCTCTCTCTCTCGATATATAGCCCTCGAACTCTCTCCAAACCCTAGCTCTCTTAGGCTTCTTTAAACCCTAGCCCCAATACACCTTAACCCTAGCATACATACCTCAATACGCGCCTATACGAGCCTCCAAGCTGACCATTGAAGACTCAAGGTGCTTCCATCTCGAAGATCTAGAAGATTAACGCAAAGTAAAGCAAGTAAGTTAAGCAAATCAAAGAAGACGCAAGGTTGATTTTCTATTTATGTTTACGTAATTCCCCTATCTCTCTTCTCCCTCCTAACCCACTTGGGTTTTCTTCTATTTTATTCCCCTATCTTCTTCTCCCCCCCCCCCCCCCCCCCCCCCCCTCTTGCATGCTTGAAACAAGGGTTTTCCCAGTTCATGTGTAGGAAAAATAGTTGAAAGTTACTGTGTCAGGGGCTTTTCTCTAATTCGACCTTATACTATGTGGATTCAGTCCCTTTGCTTATGTGGTGAAGCCTAAACCTTGTATGTTTATGACCCTACTTATATTGTGCATATCATACATATACATCTTTTTAAATCGTTTTCTAAACTTGTTTTCAAAAACTTGCATCAAAATCTCTTTCAAAACTTGCATTAAAATCTTCTTCTTCCAAACTTGTTTTCAAAAATCACAATCTTAAGATGATTCTAGACACTTCATGGTTAGGGTTATTTTAGAAAAGTGTTACATAAGTTTTGGGTGAAATCCTAAAATTGTTTTTGTCAAAATCATAATCCTAAGGTGATTCTAGCCCTTTTATGGTTAGAGTTGCTTTAGAAAAGTGTTATATTTAATGAGATCAATATGGTCCATATTTTCAAAACTTTGCTATTTTTAAAACCACAATCCTAGAATGGTTCTAATCTTCCTATGGTTAGAGTCGTTTTAGGAAAGTGAGATATTTTTAGAGACGTGTAAAAGTCCATATTCAATTCTCTTTCCAAATCACTTTTTGAAAATCTCCTTTCCAAAACCGCTTTTTAAATCCCCTCCAAAAATCTCTTTTTAAACTTACTTTCTAAAAATCTCTTTTTTTTTTAATCCACTTTCTAAAAATTCTTTTCAAACTCCTTTCCAAAAAATCTCTTCAAAATTCTACTTTCTAAAAACACTCTTCAAGTTTCCTTCCTAGAAACTCCTTTCAAAAGATTTACTTTTCAAAAATCTCCTTTTCTTGAAGCCCAAGTCAAGCTTTGGAGCCAACGATTAGGAAATCTTAATTTTTACTTTCCTTTTCCACATCCAATCATAACTTTCCAAAATTCGACTTTCTTACATCAAACTCTTAGGTTTCCTAAATCTTTTTTTCATATCAAATCATATTTTATAAATCCAAGTTTTCCAAATCTCACCCTTTCCAATTTCATGTCGAATCTAGTCTTCCAACTTAGGAAACCAAATCCAATCCTCTATTTTTAGAAACAAAATCAAATCATCTCTTTTTGAAAATAGAAATCAAATCTTTCTTAATTCAATCCTTTCCTAAATTCTAAACTTTCCAATTGTCAAACCTTTTCAAATTTCAAACTTTACAATCTTTCTAAATTTAAACCTTTTCTAATTTCTAAACTTTTTAAATCTTTCTTAAATCAAACTTTCCAAAACCAAAACTTTCTCAATGTCAAAGTTTTCTAAATTCAAAACGTTCCTAAGTTGAAACTTTCTAAAATAAAAAATTTCCTAATTCAAAACTTTCCTAAGTGAAACTTTCCTAAAATGAAACTTTCCTAATTTGCAACTTCCCTAAAACGGAACTTTCCTAAGCTTTCCAAAGTCCAATTTTTCCTAAACCTTAGCTTTTCTAAATCCATTCCAAGTCAAATGTTTTCAAATCAAGTCAAATATCTTTTCGAGTCTTCGTTAAATCCAACTTTTCTAATTCAAACCTTTCCTAAATCAAACTTCTTAAATCAAATCATTTCCAATTCAACAACATGTTCTAATCTTAGGTAACCTAAACCCTAGGAGGCCTAAATCTTAATTCAATCCTAAGCCTAAAGTTAGGAAACTTCCACTCTTTTCTAAAACTCTTTTCTAAAGCAAGTTGGTTTTCTAATTTCAAATTTCAAAATGTTTTCAAATCTCTCTCTTTCCAAATCTAGTCCAAGTTTTCTTTCAAGGGTCAAATCCTCTTTCAAGTTCAATTCTAAGTCTAAGTTCAATCTCGATTCTAATCTTCCATTCTAAGTTTCAAATCAAACTCTTTTTCCAATCAAAATCTTCTGTTTTCAATTGGACTCTTGTCCAAACTACGACTGACCTGATTCTCCAAAAGGGATACGTTGGCAACTCTCATGGGTGCGGTCATAACCTTTTTTAAATTTTCAATTCCTTAATCCATCTCAAGTTTCTAATTCCAAAATCTATTTTCAAAACTAAATTTACAATTTCAAAATCTTTTTTTCAAAAATCAAATCTATTTTCAAAGTCAAATTAAGTCTTTTCAAATCCACTTTCAAAATCAAAGTCTTTCTTGCACTTGCGTATCATACATCATGTTAAATTTTTTTAAAAATTCTTTTCAAAAATGGATTGTTTTTGGACATTTATTAATAAAATATTCTAAATGAGTGAATCTAGAGTGAATAGACATATTGGTATTGCAAGGGCGGGGTAGGGTGATGGCTTAATGTGTCTTCCTTACACGAAACCAACCTTCGAACCTAGATCACTGTTTTTAAAGACCAAAATCGATTCAAAAAGGGCTTACATTTTTCCAAAGGTTGCCAAACAACCTATTTTCTTAAAAACCCTCTCTTGAGGAAGTTTTCAAAATCTTTTAAAATAACCTTAAGTGTAATCTTCGGATTGGGTTTAGTTTTAGGTGACGTAACTCACCTTAACTAAGTTAGGTGGCAACTCTAAACCTTTTTCTAAAAGCCCTTATTCAAAATTAATTTCTATTTCAAACCTAGTCGCACTCATTCTTCTAGAAGGATGAGTTCTAATGAGAGAGCACTGTGTTTTTCTCACTTATCTTTTTTGGGCGTGAAAAATCGAGGTGCGACAAACGAGCTTGAACATTTTATCGATCTTGAATCTCATTTCATTGACTTCTTCTCGAGAGACGCAGGATAACTCGTCAGGGTTGGCAGCCATTAGTGCAGCTCTTTGTTGAGTAATGATGGGGTCTCTAGGTGGATGCTGGTCTTTCTTAGGAGTAATGATGAATTTTTATAGTGTAGTTTCTGTGAAAGAAAAAGTAAGAAAAGAAAAACAAGGACACAAGCCACAAGTTAGTTTTTGATATTTGGAAAGCTTTATGCAATGCATGTCTTAAGGGTGTCCCTTCTTGCGAGGGAGACTAAATATGATGCATTTGGCTCACTTTTTGGAGATAGGGTGTTTGCCCCTGTATGCAGATACCTTACCATCGAGTGGGAACATACGTTCATTCATGCATTCATGGAAAATAAAGAAGTACATTGAACTTTGGAATTTAAATACAACGAAATTGAAATACATTGCAATAAGGGGAGAGGGAACAATTTCCTTGGGACTTCCACCTTTTTACTTTTACATTTGAGATTCTAAACTACTCTTGAGTATTCGGATTTGCCTTCTTTGAACTTGATGTTGAGGGGGTCATTGAGAGACCTGGTTGTATGATTGCCCTTTGTATTTTTGGCAACCCTATCTCCGTGAGCATAAAGGGATTAGGGCCCCTCTTTATAGAATGACTTGAAATGCATGCCATGAGTCCTTAGGGTTATATAATGGTGTGCTGTCGCGGGCACCCCAAAATAAAACCGATACCCGAAAAACAAATATGTAGTAGTGCAATTAAGGATCGTTCCCACGAAGAGTGTTTAGTTTCGTTTTATGTTAAGTGAACAAGGATTGGGGGGGTTTTAGATTTAATGAAAACTATTTTAATAATCACAACTACGAAACAATTCAGATTAAAGGGTTGAAACCAATCAAAAGAACAAACCTTGATCTAGGTCAACATCCATAATCAAAATTTACAACTGATCATTGATGCAAGCATACCAATTCACACATTGAATATTTACCGTCGGAATTATTTTCCTATCTCTCCTTAGTTGTAGTTAATCAGAAACAAGTGATCTGATTAACCCTAACTATTAAACACCCCAGGAAAAGCACACAAGGTTTAATCTAGCAGCAGCCTTAAGAATTAGAGAGATCGATAAAACTAAACAACACAAGCACAATCGGTTGCATTTAATTTAGTCGAATACCCTTCCTAAGATATATTAGTTCCCAATGCAGTAAATCATTAAATTTCAGTTACTTCACAAATTAGAGGAATCAAACAATTACGGATTTGATATCTAACTTAGCAGTAGATTGCAATGATTAATAAACTAGTAGGCCTCCTAGCGATTCAACAAGACAATCATGAAAATAGGCATAGAACAACATTCGATACTGAAAGCATAAATCGAATAATGAAAACAAATTAGATCTCACAGTTTAATATTAATTCTGAGATTTCTGTCTTCTTTGACCAAGATTCAAAGTTTAGCCACGCCGGGCCATGAAAAACAGCTTAAAGAATAACCTAGAATAATCTGAAAAACGACCAACCCTAGAAACAAAACAGTCCCAGCTTTTATAAACGTCTGAAAATCTGCAGTTGCGTCAAACCGTTCGATTGCCCTTGATACCGTTCGAACGCATCGGACTACCGTTCGAACGGTACGTCGAACGCACTTCGAACGGTAAAACCTATTCTCTGAATCTTTCAAAAGCTCTTCAAACCTGAACTTGATGTGTATCCGTTTGACATAGCGTTTGAACACATCTACTACTGTTCGAACGCCTCTTGGGACCGTTCGAACGCTTCTTCGAACGCTGTTTCTAATCTCGCGCGAATTCGCCACTTTTAAGCTAGGATCTTCTTCCTGGGCATTCCATAGCACCCTAAGGCCAAATATAAGAATAGTGAGTATCTTTAGGTATCAAATAAGTATAAAAGATTAAACATTATGGGATAAAAATATGATATTTGCATTCTCATCAAATTCCCCCACACTTAACCTTTTCTCGTCCTCGGGAAAAACTCAAACTCACTTTCCTAAAACATCAAAGTTGTAACAACGAACAACCAAACTCTTCAAAACTCATAACATATCATGAACAACATTCTTGAACAATTCACAATTACTTAGCAAGCATTTCCACTTAAGAGTGGAGTAAACTGAATATGTAGACCCTCACCAAAATAAACACTTTACTCTCATGTATTTAAAGGGTATGTGTATCACTCAAATTCATTCCAATGAAAATGATCTACCATAGGCTTGCATATCTTCTCATTCTCCACTACTAGGATCACATACATAACACGAATCATAAGGACTTTTCAAGGGTTATAACGGGGTTTAGGATCAAGGTGGGAAATATTTGAGAATGTAACTCAAAAGCCATCGAAACTAGTGGAGCAAAAATGACTCAACTCAAGTTCGAATATATAAGACATGTAAAACCAATCACTCTATTCAACAGCTTCTGTCTTTGTATATATCCCATATAAATAGACCTGTTTCTTAGAATTTTAGGAGGAATTATGAACATGGATAATTTGTAACATTAAAAGCAATTTCCCCCATCACTTCCCTTCTCTTTTTTCTTCCTTTTTTCTCTTTATTTTTTTTTTCAAAATTACATAAACAACGAAACTCATGAATTGAGAATGAAAACATGTTCCTTTTCACCAACCATAGCCCTACCACAATTCCGGACACTCCCACAATTATTTCTCGCGCACCCATACATATCATAAGGATGAACAATGCTCTACTAGCTCTACGGCTTGGTTAAAGGCATTATATTTCTTCGGGTTTAAAGCTTGTAATGTGGGTTCACAATAACGACATATCAAGCTCAAAGGGGTTCACAAAGAAAAAAATTAATTACAAGGTAGGCTATTCGGCTTCTGTAACTTATAACAAAGATGGCCTTAATAATGTTCATGTATGCCTATGTCAATATGACCTCAAAGAGAATCAAAACAAGTTCTAGAGAAACAAATCCATGGAAGAATATCTCACATGAAAGAAAATAGTGACTGATATGGATGTGTCAGTCTAAAGGCTCAAAATCTCACCGGCTTTTGTCTACCAAATTCAGTCACTTCAATCTCAAGTAAAATAACTAGACTAATTAATTCTAAATTGGAAGATTACTTATTCAATCATGTTATGAATTCTTCAAGCTTAATTGAATCTTGTTATTGTTTATTTGTATATATTTTTTTCAAATCAAATACGAAAACATAACCTAAATCCCCTCCCCCACACTTAAAACTTACATTGTCCCCAATGTAAAGTAAAATGTACAGAAAGGGCAAAGATAACCAATATATAAATGCGAAAATAAGAAAAGAAAAAAGAACTTCCCTTGGGTTGCCTCCCAAGCAGCGCCTTTGTTTATTGTCATGGGCTCAACTCCATGCTTCCTTCTTCAATCCGTATAGATCGGATCCTCAAGGTCCAATTTCTCCACATTCTCTACTTGGAAACCTTCATGGAATTGCTTAAGTCGATGGCCATTCACCTTGAACAATTTGGAAGTGGCTAACCTTTAAATTTTAACTGCACCATGAGGAAAAGCATTAGTAACAAGAAAAGGTCCAATCCAACGAGAACGCAACTTACCTGGAAACAAACGTAGCCGAGACTGGTATAGAAGAACTTTCTAACCAACTTTAAACTCCTTCCTAGAAATCATCTTGTCATGAAAAGCCTTCATCTTTTTTTTTGTAAATCCTTGCACTCTCATAGGCATCATTGCGAATTTCCTCTAACTCTTGTAATTGCAATTTCTTATGTTCTCCACTTTCATCCATATTCATATTAAAACTCTTGATAGCCCAATAAGCTTTGTGTTCTAGCTCAACTGGAAGGTGGCACCGTTTTCCAAATACCAATCGATAAGGTGACATACCAATTGGCATTTTATATGCAGTCCTGTACGCCCACAAAGCATCATCCAATCGCAAACTCCAATCTTTTCTACTTGGATGGACAATTTTTTCAATGATGGACTTAATCTCTCGATTTGACACTTCTGCTTGCCCACTAGTTTGCGGATGATATGAAGTTGACACCTTGTGCGTTACATGGTACTTTCTCAATAAAGTCGCCACAGTTCGATTGCAAAAGTGAGTACCTTAATCACTTATTAGAGCTCTTGGAATTCCAAACTTGGAGAATATGTTAGACTTGATAAAATCTGCAATAACTTTAGAATCATCAGTCCTGGTGGCTTTAGCTTCCGCCCATTTCGAGTCATAATCAACAGCAAGCAAGATATAAACATAAATGAAAGATATAGGAAACGGTCCCATGAAATCAATGCCCCAAACATAAAAAATTTCACAAAATAGTATGAGATTTTGTGGCATCTCATTCTTGTGGAATATATTACCTGTCTTTTGACAAGGATCGCAAGACTTACAATAAGAATATGAATCTCAAAATAGAGATGGCCAATAGAACCCACATTCTAGCACTTTTCTCGATGTTCTCTTGGCTCCAAAGTGACCTCCACAAGCATAAGAATGACAAAAGGTTAAAATAGACATGATTTCATTTTCAGGCACGCACTTTCTGATCACTTAATCTGCACAATGCTTCCATAAGTATGGGTCATTTCACGCATAGTATTTGACATCACTCTTGATCTTATCTCTTTGAGCCTTAGACACACCAGGAGGTAGTATGTTAGTAACCAGATAATTTACGATATTTGCATACCAAGGTAATGTCACACTCGTGGAGAACAATTGCTCGTCAGGGAATGTTTCCTGCAAATGAAGTTCATCCTTGACATAAGCTAAACAACTCAGATGATCGGCGACATGATTTTCTGTCCCTCTTTTGTCTTTGATCTCCAAATCGAATTCACTCAAGAGAAGTATCCATCTAATTAATCTTCGTTTTGCCTTTTTCTTCGTCATCAAATAACGAAGAGCTGCATGATCAGAGTAAACAATGACTTTAGTATCAAGTAAATAAGATCAAAATTTTTCTAAAGCAAAAACAATAGCTAAAAGTTCTTTTTCAGTAGTAGTATAATTTATCTGAGCATCATTCAAAGTTTTGGAAGCATAATAAATGGCATGAGACGCTTTTCCAATTCTTTAACCCAAGACAGCGCCTACTGCATAATCACTTGCATCGCATATTATCTCGAAAGGAACGCTCTAGTCAGGAGGTTGGATAACTAGGGTAGAAGTCATCAGTTCCTTTAGCTTATCAAACACCTTTTTACATACTTCATTGAACTCAAAAGCCACGTCCTTTTGTAGTAACTTGCATAATGGTGATGCTATTTTAGAGAAGTCCTTGATGAATCTTCGGTAAAAACCTGTATGTCCAAGAAAATAACGAACTTCCCGCACACTAGTGGGATAAGGTAAAGATTGAATAATGTCAACTTTAGCTTTGTCGACCTCAATTCTCCTAGATGAAACAACATGACCTAACACTATACATTGTTCAACCATAAAATGACATTTTTCAGAGTTTAACACAAGGTTAGTTTCCATGCATCTTTAAAGAACAAGTGTAAGGTTGTGCAAATAATTATCAAAGGAGTCTCCATAAACTGTAAAATCATCCATAAAAACTTCTATGATATGCTCAATATAATCTGAAAATATGTTAACTGTACACCTTTGGAAAGTGGCGGGGGCGTTGCAAAGGCCAAAGGGCATGCGACGATATGCAAAAGTCCCGAATGGGCATGTAAAAGTTGTATTTTCTTGATCCTCTGGCGCAATTGTAATATGAAAATAACTAGAAAAACCATCAACAAAACAATAGTAAGAATGACCAGCTAACCTTTCAATCATTTGATCAATAAAAGGTAAAGGGAAGTGGTCCTTGCGGGTTACAACATTTAATTTTCTATAATCTATACAAACCCTCCACCCATTCTGAGCATGCGTAGGAACTAACTCATCATTTTGATTTTTCACAACAGTTATTCCAATCTTTTTAGGAACCACTTGAACTAGGCTAACCCAATTGCTATCCAAAATAAGATAAATCGTTCCAACTTCAAGAAGTTTAAGGATATTCTTCTTTACTACTTCCATCATGGGTGGGTTTAATCTTCTTTGCGGTTGACAGGAAGGTTTTGCTCCCTCTTCAAGTAGTATACGATGCATGCATGTAGATAGGCTAATTCCTTTATGTCGCGCCCATATTTTTTGCACTCAAGGAATACACACACAAGCGGGAAAAACACTGTACTCCCTTGTTAGAACTCATCCTCCTAAAAGAATGAGTGCGACTAAGTTTGAATTGAAACTAGATTTGAATAAAGGGCTTCTGGAAAAAGTTTGGAGTCGCCACTTAACTTGATTAAGGTGAGTTAGATCACCTAAAAACTAAGCATGATCCGAAAACTACACTTAGGGTTTTACAAAATGATTTTAAAAATATCTCCTCGAGAGAGGGTTTTTAGGAAAACAGGTTGTTTGGCAACCTTTAGAAAATATTAAGCCCTTTTTAGAAAAATAAACTCCATTTGGTCTTTTGAAAATAGTAATCTAGGTTCGGAGGTTGGTTACGTGTAGGGAAGATGCACTAAGCCATCACCCTACCTCGCTCTTGCGGTACTTACATATCTATTTACCCTAAATTCACCTATGAGAGTCTTCAACGAACTAATGACCAATCCTATCCACTTTAGAAAAAGAACGTTTTAAAAGACATGATGCATAATATGCAAGTGCAAGAAAAGAAAGTTAGAAAATAGATTTGGAAAGAAATTGATTTGATTTAAAAAAAGAAATTTGAAAAGACAGATTTGAAATTGAAAAGTTTTGGAGATTAGAAATAGAGATTTGGAAATAGAAATTTGAAATTGGAAGTTTGAAAATAAATTAGAGATTTGGAAAGATTTTGTGGAAATAGAAACTTAAGAAATGTTATGACCGTACCCATGAGAGTTGCCTACGTATCCTTTTGGAGGAATCAGGTCTGTCGTAGTTCGGACAAGAGTCCGATAGAAAGTAGAAGGGTTGATTTGAAAAACAATTGGAGTTGGAATTCGAATTGGAATTGGAAGAATAGGAAGTTTGGACTTTTATTGGAAGGTTTGAAAAGATTGGTTTTGAAAGACTTGGTTTTAAGAAACTTAGACTTAGGAAAGATGAGACTTAGGAAAGACTTGAGATTTAGAAAGATTTGACTTGAATATTAGACTTGGAAGACTAGGGAAGTTGGAATTTAAAAAAGATTCGAATTGGGAAAAGTTCGAATTTAGGAAAGTTTCGTTTTAGGAAAGTTTTGAATTAGGAAAAGTTCAAATTAGGAAAATGTCATTTTAGGAAATATTTCGAATTAGGAAAGTTTTCAAATTAGGAAAGTGTTGGATTAAGAAAGTTTTGAAATTGGAAACATTTTGTTTTAAGAAAGTTTTGAAATTGGAAAGTTTTGAATTTAGAAAGTTTCAACTTAGGAAAGTTTTCAATTAAGAAAGTTTCAACTTAGGAAAGTTTTGAATTAAGAAAGTTTAAGATTTAAGGAAGATTTGAATTGAAAAATTTTTAAATAAGAAAGGTTTAAAAATTAGAAGGTTTGGGATTTAGAAAGTGTTAACTTAAGAAAGTTTTGAATTTTGAAAGCTTTGGAATTTAGAAAGAATTGAAATTTAGAAAATTTATGATTTAGAAAGTTTTAGAATTTGAATTTTAGAAAATCTTGGAATTAGGAAAGGTTTGAGTTTAGAAGAGATTTGAAAACTTAGATTTGGAAAGTTAGGATTTGATAGGGGGTAGAATTAAGAAAAGGGTTGAATTAGGAAAAATTTGGAAGCTTAATGTTTAAGGAAAGATTTGAAAGTTTTAGGAAACTTGTGGTTTAGGAAGGTTGGAAATTAGGAGAGAGTTGAATAAGGAAAGATTTAGATTTTGAGTTTTAAAGTTTAGGAAAAATTTTTATGTTCAAGTTTTGGAAACTTAAGATTTTGGAAAGTAGAAGATTAGGAAGGAGTTCAATTAGGAAAGATTTGGATTTGGAAGGATTAAGATTCCTATTTCCTAAAGCAAGGTTTGGATTTTGTTTCTAAAAGAGAAGGTTTGATTTTGTTTCCAAAAACGGAGGATTGGATCTAGTTTCCTAAACGGGAAGATTGGATTTGACGAGGATTTGGGAAGGGAAGTTCTAGAAATCCTAGATTTAGGAAGACTATAGTTTTGATGTAGAAAATAGGTTTTGGAAATACAAGAGGTTTTGGAAACCTAGGTTTTGAGGCCAAAATAAGAGATCGGAAATCATGTTTTTTGGGAAGGAAAATTATAGTGTCCTAATTGTGGGCTCTAGAGTTTGACTTGGGCACCAAGAAAAGAGTTTTTAGAAAGTGAGTTTTTAGAAAGGGTGATTTTTGGAAGGAAATCCTAGAGAGAAGTTTCTAAAAAGTGAATTTTGAAAAGAGAGAGTTTTTAGAAAGAGATCCTAGAGAGATGTTTCTAGAAAGTGAATTTTGAAAAGAGAAAGTTTTTGGAAAGAAATCTTAGTGAGGAGTTTTTAGAAAGAGATTTAGGAAGAGATTTTTATAAGAATGAAACCTAGGGAGTGTTTTTAGGAAAGGAATTTTGAAGAGAGTGTTTTGCAAAATGAGTTGAAAAGAAGTCTTTGAAAAATAGATTTTTGGAGGAAACTTTTGAAAATAATTTTGGAAAGAAGAGTTTTTAGAAAACATATTGAAAAAGAGGTTTTAGAAAGAGAGACTTTTGGAAAGAGAGTTTTTTGGAAAGTATAAAAATATTTCACTTTCCTAAAGCGATCCTAACCGTAAGAAGGCTAGAACCACTTTAAGAAAGTGGTTTTGAAAATAACAAGGAGTTGAAAATATAGACCATACCGGTCACTTTAAATGTAACTCTTTCCTAAAACAATCCTAGCCATGGAAAGGCTAGAATCACCCTAGGATTGTGATTTTGAAAACAAGTTTTGAAAAAGGATATTTTGATGCAATTTTAAAAACAAGTTTAATGCAAGCTTTGAAAACGAGTTTGAAAACGATTTTTGGAAGAATGCAAGATAATGATATGCATAATGCAAATTGGGGTCGTGAACATAAAAGGTTAATGCTTCACCACATAATCAGAGGGGCCGAACCCACGTGGTCTTCGGTTAGACTAAAAAAAAGCCCCCGACACGGTGACTCTCCAATATCCTAATCCTACACATGGATCAGGAATCCCCTTGTTTCAAGCATGCAAAGAAAGGGGAGGAAGAAGATGGGGGATTAAAATAAAAGAAAACCCAAGTGGGTTAGGAGAGAGAAGAGAGAGAGGGAAGTGCAGAAACTTAAAAAGAAAGCCCACCGTATGTCTTGTTTATTTCGCTTGGCTTTACTCGCCTTGCTTTTCTTCGGTCTTCACTTCACTTCAGTCTTTGTCTTGATCTTCGAAAATTCATCTTCGATCTTCGAGAGCTTCGAGTTACAGCAATCCAAGTCTTCAATAGAGGGTTGGAGGCTAGTGTATAAGCGTATAGAAGTGTGTATGAGTGTATAGGAGGCTAGGGTTTGTGTATGGTGGCTAGGGCTTGGAAATCCGGGGGAAGCTAGGGTTTAGGGAGGCTACGAGCTCTGTATATCGAATATTAGGGTTTTTAGACTGAGTTTGCGGACCTTTTTCACGCTGGAAGAGGCTTTGTATTTATAGAGAGAGGAATGCACTGGCGCGTGTTGTAGTGGCGCTAGGCCAAAAATTACACTGGTGCCACTAGGAGTGGTGCTAGGCCATTTTTTGGCTTAGTGCCATTACTAGTGGCGCTAGCCATTTAGGAAATGTTTAAGGTCGGCAAACAACGTATCTTTAGAGGATTTGGGCGCTTGTACTAGTGACTACCATGTAATTTTTTGCCTGTCTTCACTAGGAGTGACTCCGGAAAGTCCGGGGATGAATTGAAGGGGCCGGGAATGACCCGGAGAGCCAGAAAGGGATAAGAACCCTTAGAATAATATCTCGGGGACAAAGGGCTTGAAAAATGATGATGAGATTTGTTAGAAGGGTTGACTGGGCCATTAGGGGCAAAACGGTCAACCGAGCTGGAAAGCTACCGGGACGGACTCGGAATGTCCCAGAAGGAGACTCGAGGTTTGGAAACATTATTTAAAATGTTCCCAAAGGTTACCGGTTTGATACCCAGAGCCGGTGTGGTTGGAAAAGGCGATTGGCCTGCTAGGGGCAAAACGGTCATTTTGCACCGGGTTTGCTGGAATTGACTCGGAATGATTCGGAAAGATAAAGGAAGGCCAGAAATACTATAAGGAGCATTCCTGAGAGGCTACTGGTTTGATACCTAGAGCCGGTGTGGTCCCCGGGGCGTTCAGATGCCTAGGGGCAAAATGGTCATTTCACGTCAAGTGGGCCTTGCGGGCTCGGGACGCAACCAGTGGACTAAATTGGAGTTTAGAAATGTGATATGTGAAAGTGAGCCCAGTGGGGCCGGAGATTACCGAGCGGGCAAAAATGGGATACTTACACTTTAAAATTCGCAATTGTCCAACCAATAGCCGTCTTATGTTCTTTTAGGACCTGCACAAGTTTTTCTTCTTGCAACTCACAAAGTTTACTAGAGATGATCACTGGTAATGTTCCTCCGTCTCCAAGGAACATTTACTTGAGGTGACTGGGGAGAGGCTTCAAATTTGGAATAGGGGCCTGCAAAACAAAGGGTAAAGGCTTTTTGTTAGAAACTAGTAATGCAACATAAGGCACATTACCCTGACTGCTGTAACTTCAAAAAATCATTCAGTACTGCAACAGTTTCTTGCAGATCAGTACTCAATGCTAACTCTCCATTCTCTTCCTCAAGATGCTTACTGATGGCAACTTCCAATACATTTTGTCCATCAAGTTCAAAAACTTCCTGTGCTAAAGAATCAATCACATCAATAGAATAAACAGGATTATCATCACAAGGCTATTTCATGGCATCATAAATATTAAACTTAACAATTTCATCATTAAATTCCATGGTAAGTGTGCCACTATGGACATCCATCTTGGTCTTAGATGTCTTTAAAAATGGTCTTCCTAACAAAATAGGGGCATTTTGGTCTCTATTTTCCATATCAAGCACATAAAAATTAGCTGGAAAAACCAAATTGTTAACTTGTATAAGAACATCTTCAACTACACCCTTAGAAAAAGCATTAGATCTATCAGCCAATTGAATCACAACACCAATTTTATTCAAAGGTCCAAGTTTCAAAGAAGTATATATAGAATATGGCATGACATTAATAGAAGCTCCTAAATCAATCATGGCCTTCTCAAATCTAGTGTTAACTATCGTACAAGTAATAGTAAACATATCTGGATCCTTGCACTTCCCAGGGAGTTTTCTTTGAATAATTGCAGAAACATTCTCCCCTACTCTTACCTTCTCACATCCTTTAAGTTTCTGTTTCCTCTTAATTATACATAATTCTTTAAGAAATTTAGTATAACGAGGTACTTGTTTGATAGCATCTAAAAGTGGAATATTTACTCGCATCTACAAAAAGTCTCATATAAATCTTTAGTTTACTCATCTTTTCTAGATTCTGCTAAAGCCTGAGGAAATGGAGGTACAGGTTTATAATAAGAAAGAGATGGAACTTACGCTTAGGTATGTCATCGTCATTGGGAACGTTCCCGTCTGCGATGATATTTTTCTCATTTTCTTGATTCGACAGTGAAGGGGCTGCCTTTACTGGAACCTCAATCTCTTTACCATTTCTCAAGACGATTGCACTTGCATTTTCTCTTGGATTTACTACCATCTGAGAGGTTAATTTTCCTGAACTTTGGGCTTCTAGCCGACTAACTACGGTTGCCATCTGGCTCATCTGATTGTCCAGACTTTGAATACTGGCCCTTGCCTCTTGTTGAAATTGTTTTGTCTCCTGCTGAAATTGCAAAGTATTAGTGGCAAGGGACTTAACAATATCTTCTAAAGACATACTTGAATCAGAGGTTTGGCCCAGTTGTTGTCCAGGGGGTATGGTTGCTTATATTGCAGGTAGCTTGGACGATTTTGAATCACGGGCTGATTTACTTGTGGGTTCCCATAGCTAAGATTGGGGTGATCCCTCCATCCCACGTTATACGTGTTCAAATATGGATCATACTTTCTTTGCGGTTGTCTAGGAAAACCACCTGCTGCATTCACTTGCTCAATGGGCTTCTCTTGAAGAGTTGGACACATATCGGTTGGATACCCTGCTACTGAACAGATTCCGCAAGCCTTCGCTGTTTGCATATTACTTACAGCCATTTGACGAACAAGAGAAGTTAGACTTGTAATTTGTTGTTCAATGGAGGAAACATTTACCTCATTGACATGCTTGGATGAATGGTCAAGTCTAGTGCCAAATTGTTGAGAATTGGCTGCCACATTTGCAATCAGATTTCTCGCGGCATCAAGAGTTTTATCCACCAAAGCTCCTTCACTAGCAGCATCAATCATGCTCTTATCAGTGGGCAAAAGGCCCTCATAGAAATATTGAATAAGAAGTTGCTCACTAATTTGATGATGTGGACAGTTTGCACATAATTTCTTGAAACGTTCCTAGTATTCATGTAGGGACTCTCCGTTGTGCTTTCTTACACCACAAATTTCTTTTCGAATGTTGGCCGCCCTTGAAGCTAGGAAATATTTCTATAAAAATAATCTTTTCATCTCGTTCCATGTAGTCATACTTCCGGAGGGTAGATAATAGAGCTAATCCTTAGCCGAATCCTTTAAAGAAAATGGGAAAACTCTTAATTTAATTTCCTCTTCAGTCACTCCCATGGGTTTCATACTCGTGCATACTACATGAAACTCCTTTAGATGTTTGAGGGGATCTTCACCTGCAAGACCATGAAAAGTGGGCAAGAGATGTATTAATCCATATTTTAATTCAAAGTTATTAGGAACATCTAAAGTAGGGAATGTTATGCATAAGGGTTGTTGATTCAGATCAGGTGCAGCAAACTCTTTCAAAGTTTGATTTTCAGACATGACTTCCTCCTCTCCTAAATGAAAACCGCTAGTAAATAGGGAATCAAGAGCTAGATCGTTTTCTATAGAATTTCTTCGAGCTTCTCTTCTTGACCTGTGTAAAGTTCTCTCTATTTCTGGATTGCACTGCAAATCATCTTGATTAGAAGATCGAGTTATGCTCATAAACACTCAAGAAAACTCTAACCAACCCTGAAAAATAATTCAAAAAAAAAATCTAGAGTAATGAAATTAATTGAAATATTTTTTTTTTGAATGAAATAAAGATCACAAAAAGCACAAAAATTAAATAAAATCACTTCCCAGCAACGGCGCCAAAATTTGGTGTGCTGTCGTGGGTACCCAAAAATAAAATCGATACCCGAAAAACAAATATGTAGTAGTGCAAGTAAGGATTGTTCCTACGAAGAGTGTTTAGTCTCGTTTTATGCTATGTGAACAAGGATTGGGGGGGTTTTGGATTTAATGAAAACTATTTTAATAATCACAACTATAAAACAATTCAGATTAAAGTGTTGAAACCAATCAAAAGAACAAACCTTGGTCTAGGTTAACATCCACCATCGGAATTTACAACTGATCATTGATGCAAGCATATCAATTCACACATTAAATATTCACCGTCAGAATTATTTTCTTATCTCTCATTAGTTGTAGTTAATCAGAAACAAGCAAGCTGATTAACCCTAAATATTAAATAACCCAGGAAAAGCACACAAGGTTTAATCTAGCAGCAGCCTTAAGAATTAGAGAGATCGATGAAACTAAATAACACAAGCACAAGCGGTTGCATTTAATTTAGTCGAATACCCTTCCTAAGATATAATAATTCCCAATGCAGTAAATCATTAAATCTCAGTTGCTTCACAAATTAGAGGAATCAAACAATTAGAGATTTGATATCTAACTCAGCAGTAGATTACAATGATTAATAAACTAGTAGGCCTCCTAGCGATTCAACAAGACAATCATGAAAATAGGCATAGAACAACATTCAATACTCAAAGCATAAATCAAATAATAAAAACAAATTAGATCTCACAATTTATTATTAATTCCGAGGTTTCTGTCTCCTTTGACCAAGATTCAGAGTTTAGCCACGCAGGGCCATGAAAAACAACTCAAAAAATAACCTAGAATAATCTGAAAAATGACAAACCCTAGAAACAAAACAGTCTCAGCTTTTAGAAACGTCTAAAAATCTGCAGCTGCGTCAAACCGTTCGAACGCCCTTGATACTGTTCAAACGCATCGGACAAACATTCGAACGGTACGTCGAATGCACTTCGAATGGTAAAACCTTCTCTCTGAATCTTTCAAACGCTCTTTGAACCTGAACTTGACGTGTATCCGTTTAACGTAGTGTTCGAACACATCTACTACCATTCGAACGCCTCTTGGGACCGTTCGAACGCCTCTTTGAACGCTGCTTTTAATCTCACGTGAATTCGTCACTTTTAAGCTAGGATCTTCTTCCTAGGCAGTCTATAGCAGCCTAAGGCCACATATAAGAATAGTGAGTATCTTTAGGTATCAAATAAGTATAAAATATTAAACATTACGGGATAAAAATATGATATTTGCATTCTCATCACATGGGAACCCTTAAGGTTTTGGTAAGTTTAATGCAAGGGAGAGTGAACTTGGTGTCACTCTTTTTGGATTGATCATATGCATGGAGGTGCAGTGACTTGAGTTTATTTGAAACTCTTGTCTTGACATGGAATATTAAATTCATAAACATGTATGCAAAGAGTAGAGAGAGAGAGAGAGAGAGAGAGAGAGAGAGAGAGGGAGAGAGAGGGAGAGTGAACTTGGTGTCACTATCTTTGGATTGATCATATGCATGGAGGTGCAGTGACTTGAGTTTATTTGAAACTCTTGTCTTGACATGGAATATTAAATGCATAAACATGTATGCAAAGAGTAGAGAGAGAGAGAGAGAGAGAGAGAGAGAGATAGAGAGAGAGAAAGAGAATGTAATTGTAAAGTAAGCATGGATGCATGAGAAGTTATACAAGCATTATAAAGCAGGAATTTAGATAAGGATAAAGGAAAGTAAAGTAGTCACCCTTTTCTTTATGGTTTTGAAATTGACGTGCATGTCTTAAATCCAGTAGAGGTTTGGCTATGCATGATTTTCACATGAGTATGAGGTTGATGGTTTACTAATGCTTCCTAAAAAGGCTCAGTTCCCATATCTTCAAACCTAGGCCCCCTCCCCGAGATGGTGTCATTATCGGTTGGTGATCTGAGCGGGAGAACCATTAAGAGGTTGTAGGCTTAAAAACTGACACAACATCTTACCCACAACTAATATACTATTTCCCTTTCTAACTAGAAGGGACATATTCGGGTAGAGAATGCAAGTATGCAAATGCTAGAGCACAATGCAGTGTATGTGGAATTTTTGAAAAATAGAGAAAAGGGCCCAACAATTCTCATCCTTCCTGTCCGTTGCATCCTCTTCATTCATGACATATATGGCAGTTAACATAATATAAAATAAAAGTGTGAACAAAGGTCCACCTACAAAAATAAAGATGCAAAAAGTCAGTGCTTGAATGACAAGCTTAATGCAAGATAGAATGATTGAATGTGAATTGAATGCAAACACTGACATGCTTTTGAAACAGTTTTAAAAATTTTGATTTTGAAAATTCGAAGTTGATAGAATTGGAAAAATTAATCGAAGACTCTAGATAAGTGAAGGGTGAAAAGACATGATAATGGCTTAACTTTCTAAGCGTCCCCAGTGAAGTCGTCAGTTGTCGCGTCCCAATTTTTCGCACTTAAGGAAAATACACACAAGTGGAAAAAACACGGTACTCTCTCATAAGAACTTGTCCTCCTAAAAGGACGAGTGTGACTAGGTTTGAATTTAAAATTAATTTTGAATAAAGGCTTTTGAAAAAAGTTGGGAGTCGCCACTTAACTTGATTAAGGTGAGTTAGGTTACCTAAAATTAAGTGCAATCTGAAAATTAAACTTAGGGTTTTTGAAAAGGTTTTGAAAACTTTCTCAAGAGAGGGTTTTTAAGAAAATAGGTTGTTTAGCAACCTTTTGAAAAATTTAAGCCCTTTTTGAAAATAACTCCATTTTTGTCTTTGAAAACAGTGATCTAGGTTCGAAGATTGGTTACGTGTAGGGAAGATATCCTAAGATCACCACCCTACTCTACCCTTGCGGTACCTACATGTGTATTTACTCTAGGTTCACTCATTTAGAATCTTTGATTATCCATTGTTCAATACTATCCACTTCGAAAAGAATTTTGAAAATAAATTTTACATGATGCATGACAGATTTTCGAAAATAGATTTGAAAAGAAGATTTGATTTTGAAAAAGGTTATAGAATTGAAAATTTGAAATAGATTATGAAATTGGAAATTTGAAAAAGGTTATGACTGCACCCATGAGGGTTGCCCACGTATCCCTTTGTTGGGAATCATGTCAGTCGTAGTTCGGACAATAGTCTAATTGAAAATAAACACTTTGAGGTTTTTGGAAAGTTTGATTTGAGCTTGGAATAAAAGATTTGAAATTGAGCTTGGAATTGACCTTAATTTGAAATAGAACTGGAGGATTTTGAAATTGATTTTGATTTGAAAAATTAAACTTGGAAGGAGAACTTGGACTTGATTTGGAAAAGAAGGAGTTAAATTTTGAAAATGTTTTTGACCTAGATTGAAGTTGAAAAATCATCTTAGTTTAGGAAGGAGTTTTAAAAACACGTTGAAACTTTCTAACTTAGGATTAGGGTTGAACTAGGGTTTAGGTATCCTAAGGTTGGAGCATGTAATCTAATTGGAAAGATTTGATTTAGACTTGAGAGGTTTGATTTTAGAAAGTTGGATTTAGGAAAGATTCGAATTAGGAAAGGTTCAAATTAGGAAAGTTAGATTTAAGAAAGATTCAGAAAGAGATTTGATTTGATTTAGAAACAGTAGACTTAGAATGGTTGGAGAGATTTGACTTTGATTATTTCATTTAGAAGAATTTAGAAAGTTAAGGTTTAGGAAAGAATGGATTTTGGAAACTTTGAATTTAGGACAGTTCCATTTTAGAAAAGTTTTCATTTTAGAAAAGATTTAGATTTAAGAAAGTTTTGAATTTTGGAAAGTTTTGAATTTAGAAAGATTTGAACTTTGAAAAGATTTAGAATTTGGAAAGATTTGATAAGTTGAAATTTAGAAAGATTTGAAATTAGGAAATGCTAGGATTAGGAAATGTTTGAATTAAGAAAGACTTGATCCCTATTTCCTAAAGGAGAAGATTAGATTTTATTTTCAAAAATTGATGATTTGATTTATTTCCAAAATTGGAGGATTTGATCTAGTTTTCTAAATTGGAAGATTGAATTTGACATGAAATTGAAAAGTTTGAGTTTTAGAAATATTGGATTTGGACATCTATGATTTGGTGGAAAAAGGAATTTTAAAAATCAATGATTTGATGTAGAAAATAGAGGTTTTGGAAATCTATGATTTGATACAAACTAAGGATTGACTTGGACTCAAAGAAAAAGAGTTTTTGGAAAGGAGATCTTTTGAAGAGAGTTTTTAGGAAAGAAGTTTGAAGGGAGTTTTTAGAACGTAGATTTTTTAAGAGAGTTTTTAAAAAGTAGATTTTTGAAGAGAGTTTTTGAAAAGAAGTTGGAAAATCAATTCGGAAAGAAGGTTGAATGTGGACTTTTGAAAATCTTTTGAACATCTCACTTTCCTAAAATGATTCTAACCATGAAAATATTAGAATTATTCTAGGAATGTGATTTTGAAAAAAAACATGAATTTAGAATATGGACCATAATGATTACATTGAATATCACACTTTCCTAAAATAACTCTAATCATGGAATGGCTAGAATCATCTTAAGATTGTGGTTTTGATGAAAATAATATAGGGTTTACACCAAAACAATTTGGACCTTGATAGTTACAATAAATATAACACTTTCCTAAAACAACCTAACCATGGAATGGCTAAAATCATCCTAGGATTATGATTTTTTTGAAAACAAGTTTAAAAAAGAAATTTTGAATGCAAATTTTGAAAGAGAAATTTGATGTAAGTTTGAAAAAAACTTTGAAAACAACTTCGAAAACAAATTTCAATAGATGTATGAATATGATATGCACAATGCAAAAAGGGTCGTGAACATACAAGACTAAGCTTCACCACATAATCAAGGGGGCCGAACCTACACCATCAAGGGTCGAATTTGAAGAAAGCCTCCGACACGGTGACCTTCAACAATTCTTCCTAGATATGAACTTGGAAGTTTCTTGTTTCAAGTATGCAAGAAAGGGAGGTAGAAGATAGGAGATTAAAATAGAAAAAAAAAACCCAAGTGAGTTAGGAGGAAGAAGAGAGAGGTGGGAATTACATAAAAATTAATCGAAAGCCTACATTGTCTTCTTCTTGTCTTGCTTGCTTTGTTTTCTTTGCTTCACTTGGACTTTGAGAACCTTGAAGTTGTAGCACCTTGAGTCTTCAATGGAGGTTTTAGAGGCTTGTGTTTGAGTGTATATAGTGTATAGATGTTAGGGTTTAAGTGTATGGAGGCTAGGGCTTGAAGAAGCTAGCTAGGGCTAGGGTTTGGAGAGGCTTTGCGCTCTGAATTTTGAAAAATAGAGTTTTTGGACTGAGTTTGCAGACCCTTTTCCCAAAAGGAGAGGGTCTGTATTTATAACCAACTAAAATAACCTAGCACCTGTTACAGTGGCACCAGGGCAAAAAATCCACTAGCACCACTTAGGAAAGTTTTAAGTCAGCAAGAAATGTATCTTTCGACCCTTGGGAGGCAAGGAAAAATATTTGGGCCCCTGTACTAGTGACTACCATGCAATTTTTGGCTTGGCTCCCCTAGAAGTGACTCTAGAAAGTCCGGTAATGATTCGGAAGGTTCCAAATAACCAGACTCGGCCAGGAATGGATGGAAAACCTCGGGAGAGTGTCTTAGAGGTAACTAGCTTAAGAAGTAATGCTGGAGTGTTTAAAAAGGTCGACTGGCCTGCTAGGGGCAAAACAGTCAATTGACTAAGAAAAATACTGGAATGGACTTGAAATGATCCAAAAATGTGTTGGAAGGTTAGGAATACTATTAAAAGCATCCTCGGGAGGTAACCGGTTTGATACCCAAAGCCAGTGTGGTTCCTAGAGACAATCGGATGCCTAAAGGCAAAATAGCCATTTTGATCGAATAGTCTCGGAATTGGTCTGGAACCAATTGGAAGGCACTTGAACATGCCAGATTATCTTTGGGATAATTTTAAAAGAGTGAACTTACCGCTCTGAGGACCTATGTACTTTCTCAAAAAACATGCTAGAAAAGGCCCAAGGGGCAGTTTGATCATTTTTCAACGAAGTAGGCTAACAGGCACTGGTGTTGACTCAGGTTTTGAGTGTTTCTATCACTCTGACGATGTATGACATGTTGGTTTTCAATGGTATCTCGTCCTTTGGTAAACGTGCCAAGGCCAAGAGGCGGGTACGGTCCCGTGACATAGGGGTTTTGTCGACAATTCTCAATGTCGGTTGCAATGTTTGTGAGTGTTTCTACTATTCTGATGGTGTGTGTTCATTCCAAAGACTGCCTGATCTCGGAAAGCTGCTAGATGGACTTATCATTTGAGGAATCAACTTTCTCGAAAGATGTGCCGAATAACGAATATTTTACATTGGCAGACTATCAGGCTCCAAAAGTGAACCGTTCTACCATCTCAGGGACTTGGGTTTCATCCTAATTGACAAGTTTAAAGGGACTTACCGTTCCAAGGAGTTATCTCGGAGAACGTGTCGGATTGGATGGATTTACTGCCTGAGGGATCAACTTTTTCAAAAGATGTGCTGGATTGAATTTGATTGGTCTAAATTGAAATTGATGTTGAAATAGGGACTTACTATCTCTAGGAAGACGTGCCAACGTGAATTGGACCGAAAATGCCCCAATGGCATTTTTATCATTTTGCCTCTATTGGGCCCGGCAGGCCCGTGGAGCGATTGATTGATTGAATTGAGTTTGAAAAACTAGTTTTGACTTGAATGTGTCCGTGTCGGTTTGAATGTGAATCCGAGCGGACCGAAGATTGTCGAGTGGGCAAACATGGGGTGCTTACAACCCTAACCTCTGTACAACTTATACACTCAAACACAAGCTTCAAAACATCCATTGAAGATCAAGTGCTACATCTTCGAAACTTTTCAAAGTTCAAGTCAAGTAAAGCAAACCAAGCAATCAAAGCAAGAAGAAGACGAGATTGATTTTCTATTTACTTTTATGTAATCCCCCTCTCTCTTCTCTCTCCAAGCCCACTTGGGTTTTCTTCTATTTTAATCCCTATCTTCTACCTTCTCTTTTTGCATACCTGAAATAAGGAACACCCTGATTCATGCCTAGGAAGGACCGTTGAAGGTCATCATGCTGAGGGCTTCATTCTAGTTCAACCTTTGATGGTGTGGGTTTGGCGCCCTTGATTATATGGTGAAGCCTAGCCTTATATGTTCACGACTCTATTGCATTGTAGTTATCATGTTCATGCATTGCATTCAAAATTGCATTCAAAATTGTTTTCAAACTTGCATCAAAGTTCTCTTTCAAAACTTGAATTCAAAATCTCCTTCTTTCAAAATTGTTTTCAAAATCACACTCCTAGGATGATTCTAGTCATTCCATGGTTATATTCAATGTGATTATCAAGGTCCAAATTTTGGGTATAAACCCTAAATTATTTTTATAAAAACCACAAACTTAAGATGATTTTAGCCGTTACATGGTTAGAGTTGTTTTAAGAAGGTGTTTCATTTAATGTGATCATTATGATCCATATTTTAAAACCCTATTTGTTTTCAAAATCACAACCCTAAAATGGTTTCTAATCTTTTCATGGTTAGAATCATTTTAGGAAAGTGAGATATTCAAGAAACTTATAAAAGTCCATATTCAAACCACTTGCCAAATTATTTTTGCAAATCTACTTCCTAAAAACTCTTTTCAAAAATCTACTTTTCAACAACTCTGTCTTGAAGTCCAAGTTAAACCCTAGAATTAATGATTAGGAAACCCTAGTTCCTTTCCTAAAGTAATGACTTTCGATTTTTTACATCAAATCATAGGTTTCCAAAACCTCTTTTCCTACCAAATCATAGATCTCCAAATCTAAGATTTTCAAAACTCAACCTCTCCAATTCCATATCAAATCAAATCTTCCAATTTAGGAAACCAAATCAAATCCTTCAATTTTAGAAACAAAATCAAATCATCTATTTTTGGAAATGAAATCCAATCTTCCACTTTTGGAAATAGAAATCAACTCTTTCCTAATTTCAAACCTTTCCAAATCCCGACTTTCTAAATTTGAAACTATTAAATCTTTCCTAATTCTAGTCTTTCTTAATTTTAGTCTTTCTTAAATTCAAACTTTCAAACCTTTCTTAATTTCAAAGTTCCAAGTCTTTCTAAATTTTAAATCTTTTTAAGTTCAAATCTTTCTAAATTCAAAACTTTTCAAATTCAAAACTTTCCAAAATCAATTCTTTCCTAAAATGAAACTTTCTTAATTTGTCACTTTCCTATTTTGAAACTTTTCTAATTCAAAGCTTTCTAAAATCCAATCTTTCCTAAGCCCTAACTTTCTAATTTCTTTCAAATCAAATAATTAAGTCAAATTTTTACAAGTCCTTTCTAAATCAAGTGTTCTTAAAATCAAATCAAATCCTTTCTTAATTTTTCTTAAATCCAACTTTCCTAATCCGAAACTTTTCTAAAATCTAATTTTCTAAAATCGAACCTCTCAAGTTTAAATCAAGTTTTTTCAATTCAATTGCATGCTTCAAACCCAAGGTTACCTAAGTCCTAAGATGTCAAAACCCTAGTTCAACCCTAACTCTAAAGTTAGGAAGCTTCCACTCTTTTCTAAAACTCTTTTCTAAATCAAAATGGTTTTCAAATTTCAATCTAAGTCAAGATGTTTTCAAAGCTCAACTCAATCTTTCCCAAATCAAGTCTAAGTTCTCATTCAAAGTTCAATCTCTTCAAATCAAGGTCAATTCCAAATCCTCAAGTTCAATTTCAAATCAAAGTTCCAAATGAAACCTTTTCAAGTCAAACTTTCCAAAGACCTCAAATTGTCTATTTTCAATCGGACCCCGAGTCCGAACTAGGACTGACATGATTCCTAACAAAGGGATACGTAGGCAACCCTCATAGGTGCGGTCATAACCTTTTTCAAGTTTCCAATTCCACAATCTATTTCAAGTTTTCAATTTCCACAACCTTTCTCAAACTTCAAATCCTCTCTTCAAAGTTATTATTAAAATCAAATCCTTTTCTTGAACTTGCATGTCATGCATTATATCAAACTTCTTTGTAAAATTCTTCTCAAAGCGGATAGTATTAGATGTTGAATAATCCAAGATTCTAAATGAGTGAACTTAGGGTGAATAGACATGTAGCTACCACAAGGGCAGGATAGGGTGATAACCTAGTACATCTTCCCTATACGTAACCAACCTCTAAACCTAGAATCACTGTTTCCAAAGACCAAAACAGAGTTACTTTTCAAAAAGGGCTTAAATCTTTTCAAAGGTTGCCAAACAACCTGTTTTCTTAAAACCCTCTCTTGAGAAAGTTTTGCAAAACCTTTTCAAAAACCCTAAGTGTAATCTTTGGATTGTACTTAGTTTTAGGTGACCTAACTCACCTTAATCAAGTTCGGTGGCAACTCCAAACTTTTTTCAAAAGCCCTTATTGAAATCAATTTCTAGTTCAACATAGTCGCACTCATCCTTCTGGAAGGATGAGTTCTAACAAAAGAGTACCGTGTTTTTCTCACTTGTGTGTATTTCTCAAGTGCAAAAAATCGAGGCGCGATAACTCCGACTCCACTGGGGAGGCTTAGAGGGTTAGGCCATTATCGTGTCTTTTCACCCTTCACTCATTTAGAGTCTTCGATTATTTTGTTCAATTCTATCCACTTCAAATTTTTAACTTCGACTTTTCAAAGCTGTTTTCAAAAGCATGCCATCACTTGCATTCTATTCATATTCAATCATTCAATCTTGCATTAAGTTTGTCACCATGGTATTGACTTTGTGCATTTTATTTTGTAGGTGGACCTTTGTTCACATTTTATTTTATGTCATATTAACTGTCATGTATGTCATGAATGAATAGGATGGAATGGACAAGATGGATGGGAGTGGTTGGGCCCTTTCCTCTGTTTTTTAAAATTTCACACACAAATTGCTCATGCACTTGCATTTGCATATGTGCATTCTTTACCTGGTTACGTCTCTTCTAGTTAGAAGGGGGAACGGTTTATTAGTTGTGGGCATATGCTATGTCAGTTTCTTAGCCTATAGTCTCTTGATGGTTCCCCTACTTGGATCACCAACCTATAATGGTACCACCTTAGGGAGTAGGCCTAGGTTTGAAGTTCTGGGAACCGAGCCTTCTTAGGAAGCATTAGTAAACATTCAACCTCATGCTCATGTAGAAACTATGCATAGCCAAACCTCTGCCGGATTTAAGACATGTAGGTCAATTTTAAAACCATGGAAGAAAGGGCGACTGCTTTACTTTATTTTATTTTTTTCTTGTCTAATTCATGCTGTTATAATGCTTGTATAAATGGTCATGCATACATATTTACTTTACAATTGCATTCTCTCTCTCTCTCTATACTTTATGCATATATGTTCATACATTCAATATTCCATTTCAAGACAAGAGTTCCAAAGTAACTCAAGTTATTGCATTCTCATATATATGATCAACCCATAAACAGTGACGCCGAGGTCACTCTCCCTTGCATAAAATCTACCAAAACCCTGAGGGTTCCCATGTAACCCTAAGGACTCATGGCATACATTTCAAGTCATTCCATAAAGAGGGGCCCCAATCCCTCTATACTCATAGAGATAGGTTGCCAAGTGTAAGCACCCCATTTCTGCCCACTCGGCAGCCTCCAGTCCGTCCAGACTTGAGTTCAAGTCAATATAGACATATTTCAGTTCAAACCAGCTTTCCAAATATAATCCAGTCAATCAATTACTTCGCGGGTCCATTGGGTTCAAGTAGAGGCGAGATGACCAAAATGCCCTTGGGGCATTGTCCGGTCCAATTCTAGTGGGCACGTCTTCTCAAAGATGATAAGTTCCCATTTCAATCTCAATTCCAAGATTAAAATCAAATTCCAGTCCAGTTCCAGTTCAAATCAAGTTTGGCACATCTTTTGAGAAAGTTGATCCCTCAAATGGTAAGACCTTCCAGCTCGGCACGTTTTCTAAGAAAATTCTTTAGAATGGTAAGTCCCTTCAAACCCTTCGACTAGGACGAGACCCCAAATCCTTGAGATGGTAGAACGGTCTACCTTTGGTGCCTGCTAGCCCGCCAATGAAGAATGTCCGTTTTGGCACGCCTTTCGAGAAAGTTGATTCCTCGTGCGATAAGTCCACCTAGATGCTTTTCAAGATTAGGCAGTCTCTGGAATGATCATGACCCGTTAGAGTAACGGAAATACTCATAAACTTCGCATCCATCAGAGTGGCAGAAACACACGCAAACAAGTCGACATAGGGAATTGCCAATAAACTCCTTATGTCATGGGACTGAACTCACCTCTTGGCCATGACACGTTTACCAAAGGATGGGATACCTTTGGAAACCAACTCGTCACAAACCGTTAGAGTGACGGGAACACTCAAAACCCAAATCAACACCAGTGCCTGCTAGCCCACTCTAGTGAATAATGACCAAACTACCCTTAGGGCTTTTCGGTACGCTTTTTTGAGAAAGTACTTAAGTCCTTAAAGTAGTAAGTCCACCATTCCAAGATTGTCCTAAAGAAAATCTGGGATAATTAGGTGCCTTCCAGTCAGTTTCGGGCCAATTCCGAGACCCTCTAGTCAAAATGACCATTTTGCCTCTAAATAGCCGAGTGCCCGGGGAACCACACCGGCTCTGGGTATCAAATCGATAACCTCCCAGGGGTGCTTCTGATAGTATCCTCGGCCCTCCAATCCATTTTCGAATCATTCCAAATCAATTATGGCAAGCCCGATGCAAAATGATTGTTTTGTCCCTAGTGGGCCAGTTGCCTTTTCCAACCACGCCGGCTCTATGTATCAAACCAGCAACCTCTTGGAACATTCTAGCTAATGTTTCCAAGCCTCAAGCATTCTTCCAGAACATTCCAAGTCCATCCCGACAGCTTTCCGGCCCGATTGACCATTTTGCCCCTAATGGCCCAGTCAACCTTTCCAACATATCCGGACATTATGTTTCAAGTCTACTACCCCCGAGACCCTATTCTAAGGGTTCCTGTCCCTTTCTGGCCCTTCGGCCCATTCCCGGCCCTTTAAATCATTCCCAAACTTTCCAGAGTCACTCCTAGTGAAGCCAGGCTAAAAATTGTATATTGACCAAATCTTCTGAAGATACGTTGCTTATTGACCTTAAACATTTCCTAAATGGTTAGTGCCACTAGTAGTGGTGCCAAGCCAAAAAATGGCCTGGCGCCACTCTTAGTGGTGCCAGTGGGATTTTTGGCCTTTAATCTTCTGTCTATAAATATAGAGCCTTCTCTAGCATGAAAAGGGTCCGCAAATATAGTCCAAAAACTCTGTTTTTTGAATTATAGAGCTCGAAGCCCTTCCAAACCCTAGTTTTGTTTAGGTTCCCCAAACCCTAGCCTCCTTATACAAAACCCCAGCTCCTATACACTTAACCCTAGCTCATATACACTCTTATGCACTCATATACGAACCTCCAAAGCCTCTATTGAAGACTTGAAGTGCTGCAACTCGAAAGCTCCCGAAGACTAAAGCAAGCTCTCAAAGACCGAAGTAAAACAAAGCAAATAAAGTAAGCAAAACAAAGAAGACACGAGGTAGGCTTCCTGTTTACGTTTATGCAATTTCCCCCCTCTCTCTTGTCTCTCCTAACCCACTTGGATTTTCTTCTATTTTAATCCTCATCTTCTACCCCCCTTTCTTGCATGCTTAAAACAAGGGACTCCCCAGTTCATGTGTAGGATTAGGCTATTGAAAGTCACCATGTTGGGGGCTTTCTCTTAGTCTAACCGGAGACCACGTGGGTTCGGCCCCCTTGATTATGTGGTGAAGCCTTGAACCTTGTATGTTCATGACCCCAACTTGCATTGTGCATATCATGATCATGCATCTCTCCAAAACTTGTTTTCAAAACTTGCATCGAAAATCGTTTTCAAAACTTGCATTAAATCTTCTTTTTCCAAACTTATTTTCAAAATCACAATCCTAAGGTGATTCTAGCCTTTCCATAGTTCGAGTTGCTTTAGGAAAATGTTACATTTAAAGTGACTTTCATGGCCCATATTTTCAAATCCTTGTTATTTTCAAAATCACGATCCTAGAATGGTTCTAATCTTCTTATGGTTATAATCGTTTTAGGAAAGTGGAATATTTTTGGAGACTTGTAAAAGTCCACATTCAAATCCCCTTTACAACATTGTTTTCTAAACCCTCTACAAAATCTCTTTACAAATCTCCTTCCCAAAACTCTTTTTAAATTTATTTTCCAAAAATCTCTTCCTTAAAAATCTCTATCCAAAAAGATTTATTTTCCAAAATCCCATTTTCTTGGAGTTCAAGTCAAACCCTAGAGCCATGGTTAGGAAACCCTAATTTTCTCTCCTAAAACATGATTTCCAATCTCTCCTCAAAACATAGATTTGCAAAATCTATATTTTCTACGTCAAATCTTAGATTTCCAAAATCACTTTTGCTATACCAAAACTATGGCTTTCTAAACCTAAGTTTTTCGAAATCCCTCCTTTCCAATTCTATGTCAAATCAAATCTTCTGTTTTTGAAAACTAAATCAAATCTTCCATTTTTGAAAACTAAATCAAATCCTCCGTTCTTGGAAACAAAATCAAATCATCTCTTTTTGAAAATAAAATCCAATATTTTATTTTAGGAAATAGAAATCAAATCTTTCCTAATCCAAACCTTTTCCTAATTTCAACCTTTCCCAATCCTAATCCTTCCTAATTCAAATATTTCTTAATTCCCATCCTTCCTAATCTCATACCTTCCTAAATCTTAAGTTTTCAAAACTTAAACTTTCAAATCTTTCTTTAAACTTTAAGTTTCTTAATCTTTCTAAACCCCAACTTTTCCTAATTCTAAAACTTTCTGAATTCCAAATCTTTCTCAAACCTAATCAAATCTTTCCTAACAAGGAAACTTTCCAAATTCGAAACTTTCTTAAGTTAAAACTTTCTAAATTCAAAACATTTCCTATTTTAAACTTTCCTAATTCGAAACTTTCCTAATTTAAAACTTTCTTAAAACGAAACTTTCCTAAAATAGAACTTTCCTATTTTGAAACTTTCCTAATTTCAAGATTTTCTAAATTTAATCTTTCATAGACTCCAACTCTCCATGTTTTCTAAATCAAACTTTCCAATCAAATCTTTCTTAATCTCAAGTCTTTCCTAAATTCTATCTTCTTAAGTCTAGGTTTCCTAAAACCAAGCTTTCCAAAGTCAAACGTCTTAAGTTCAAATCAAATTCAATTCAATTACATGCTTCAACCCTAGGTTACCCTAAGTCCTAGGATGTCTAGACCTTAGTTCGACCCTGACCCTAAAGTTAGGAAGCTTCTAACTCTTCTCTAAAAATTCTTTTCTAAACCGAGATGGTTTTTCAAACTTCAATTCAAGTCAAAATATTTTCAAATCTCAATCTTTCCAAATCAAGTCCAAGTTCTTCTTCCAAGTTCTATCTTTCCAAATCAAAATCAATTTCAAATCCTCAAGTTCAATTTCACATCAAAGTTCAATTTTCAATCTTCAAATCCAAGTTCCAAATCAAACTCTTTTCAAATCAATTTTCTATTGGACTCTTGTCCAAACTACGACTGACCTGATTCCCAAAAAAGGATACGTAGGCAACCCTCATGAGTGCGATCACAACATTTTTCATGCTTCTATTTTCATAACCTTTTTTAAGTTTTCAATTCCATAACTATTTTCAAACTTCCAATTCCAAAAATCTATTTTTGAATCTCTGTTTTCAATTTCTAAAACTTTTCTTTCAAAAATCAAGTCTTCTTTTCAAATCTCTTTTCAATATCTAATTAAGTTCTTTTTCAAATTTATTTTCAAAATCAAAGTCTTTTCTTGTACTTGCATTTCATGCATCATATCAAATATCTTTTGAAAATTATTTTCAAAAGTGGATAGTATTAGACATTTTTTAATCAAAGACTCTAATGAGTGAACCTAGGGTGAATAGACATGTAAGTACCGTAAGGGCGGGATAGGATGATTGGCTTAGTGCGTCTTCCCTACACGTAACCAACCTCCGAACCTAGCCAGATCACTGTTTTCAAAGACCAAATAGAGTTATTTTCAAAAAAGGGTTTAAATTTTTCCAAAGGTTGCTAAACAACCTATTTTCTTAAAAACCCTCTCTTAAGGAAGTTCTCAAAATCTTTTCAAAAGCCCTAAGCGTGATCTTCAGATTGTGCTTAGTTTTAGGTGACCTAACTCACCTTAATCAAGTTAGGTGGCGACTCCAAATCTTTTCCAAAAGCCCTTAATCAAAATTAATTTTCAACTCAAACCTAGTCGCACTCATCCTTCTAGGAGGATGAGTTATAATGAGAGAGTACTGTATTTTTTTCATTTGTCTTTTTCGAGTGCAATAAATCGGGGCACGACACCAAGAAGACAAGGGGCAATCAAATAGTATGTGTAACTATTCGTACACACTTTTCAAGGCATATACTATGAAAAGCTCTGCACGAGTGTAGTAAAAAGCTTCTCTGAGCTCATTATACAAGGGGAGATGAGAGAGAACGACTTCAAGTTGGGAAGGATTACGGATCCTTATGCAAAAATTGGAGAAAGTTCTGCCAACATAACCAAAAAAGTGGCTACTGTAAGGGGGGTGATCAAGAAGGAGAACGAGGTGTCTGTTATCCTGCCCATTCAACCATCCCAATATTGTCCACCACTCCAGTCACATCCTATCTTACCCATTCCTACCTTAACCATGCCTGCTCAAGCACCTAACGTTGGGCCACGACCCAACTTTAATAGGCTAGTCCGACGCATCCACACCTTTGACACCTTAGTGTCATGCTCAGATTTTTCGCACTCGAAGAATACACACACAAGCGAGAAAAACACTGTACTCTCTTGTTAGAACTCACCCTCCTAAAAGAATGAGTGCGACTAAGTTTGAATTGAAACTAGATTTGAATAAAGAGCTTCTGGAAAAAGTTTGGAGTCGCCACCTAACTTGATTAAGGTGAGTTAGGTCACCTAAAAACTAAGCATGATCTGAAAACTACACTTAGGGTTTTAGAAAATGATTTTGAAAATATCTCCTCGAGAGAGGGTTTATAGGAAAATAGGTTGTTTGGGAACCTTTAGAAAATATTAAGCCCTTTTTAGTAAAATAAACTCCATTTGTCTTTTGAAAATAGTGATCTAGGTTTGGAGGTTGGTTACGTGTAGGAAAGACGCACTAAGCCATCACCCTACCCCGCCCTTGCAGTACCTACATATCTATTTATCCTAAATTCACCTATGAGAGTATTCAACTAACTAATGTTCGATCCTATCCACTTTGAAAAAGAATGTTTTAAAAAAAAAAGACATGATGCATGATATGCAAGTGTAAGAAAAGAAAGTTGAAAAATAGATTTGGAAAGAGATTTGAAAAGAACTTGTTTTTATTTGAAAGAAAGATTTGGAAATAGAAATTTGAAAATAGAATTTTAGAATTGAAAGCTTGGAAGAGATTAGGAAATTAGAGATTTGGAAAGATTTTGTGGAGATAGAAACTTGAAAAATGTTGTGGAATTGGAAATTTGAAAAAAGGTTGTGAATTTGGAGATTTGAAAAAGGTTGTGGAATTTGAGACTTGAAAAAGGTTGTGACCACACCCATGGGGGTTGCTTACGTATCCTTGTGGAGGAATTAGGTCAGTCGTAGTTCGGACAAGAGTCTGATTAAAAATAGAAGGTATGATTAGAAAAAGGATTTGATTTGAACTTAGAATAGAAGATTGGAATTTGGATTTGGAAAGATAGAACTTAGAAAAACGATTTGGACTTGACTTGGAAAGATTTTTAAAAAGAATTGACTCGAATATTGGACTTGGAAGATTAGGGAAGTTGAAATTTAGGAAAGATTCAAATTAGGAAAGTTTCGATTTTAGAAAGTTTAGATTTCGGAAAGTTTCAAAATAGGAAAGTTTCGTTTTAGGAAGGTTTTGAAATTGGAAAGTTTTGAATTTGGAGTGTTTTGAAATAAGAAAGTTTTGAAAGTAAGAAAGTTTTGAGTTTAGAAAGTTTTAGATTTAAAAAGATCTTGAATTTTAGGAAAGTTTAGAATTTAAAAAAGATTTGGGTTTAGAAAGTCTTAACTTAAGAAAGTTTCGAATTTGGAAAGATTTGGAATTTAGAAAGATATGAAATTTAGAAAGTTTAAGATTCAGAAAGTTTTAGAATTTGAATTTTAGAAAATCTTGAAATTAGGAAATGTTTGAGTTTAGGAGAGATTTGAAAACTTAGATTTGGAAAATTAAGATTTGAAAAGGGGTAGAATTAGGAAATGGTTGAATTAGGAAAGATGTGGAAGTTGAGTTTTAAAATTTGGGAAAGATTTTTTTGTTCAAGTTTTGGAAAGTTAAGAATTAGGAAAGTAGACGATTAGGAATGATTTGAATTAGGAAAGATTTAGACTAGGAAGGGTTAAGATTCCTATTTCCTAAAACAAGGAATTGGACGTTGTTTCTAAAAGAGAAGGTTCGATTTTGTTTCAAAAAATGGAGGATGGGATGTAGTTTCCTAAACGGGTGATTGGATTTGTTGACCTAAAGAGAAGATTGGATTTGGCATGGATTTGAGAAAGGAAGTTTTAGAAACCCTAGATTTGGAAGGCTATAGTTTTGACGTAGAAAAGAGGTTATTTGGAAATATGTATAGTTTTGATGTAAAAAGGGAGGTTTTGGAAGCCTAGGTTTTAAGGCAAGTTCGAAAATCATGTTTTTGGAAAGAAAATTAAGGTTTCCTAATTATGAGTTCTAGGGTTTGACTTGGACTCTGAGGAAAGAGTTTTTGGAAAAGAGTTTTAAAAGGGGAGTTTTTCTGGGAAGGAGACCTAGGGAGCATTTTTAGAAAGTAGATTTTGAAGAGAGCGTTTTGGGAAAAAAGTTTTTAAAAACAAAGTTTTGAAAAATAGATTTTTGGAGGAAGTTTTGAAAAAAAAATTTTGGAAAGAAATTTAAAGAGAGTTTATGGAAAGCATGTTGGAAAAGAGATTTTTAGGAAGAGATTTTTGAGAAGAGATTTTGGAATGTATATAAAATATCTCGCTTTCCTAAAGCGATTCTAACCATAAGAGGGCTAGAACCACTTTAGGATAGTGGTTTTGAAAATAACAAGATTTAAAAATATGGACCATGAAAGTCACTTTAAATGTAACACTTTCCTAAAGCTACCCTAGCCATGGAAAAGCTAGAATCATCCTAGAATTGTGATATTAAAAACAAATTTTGGAAAAGAAAATTTTGATGCAATTTTGAAAACATTGTTAATGCAAGTTTTGAAAACGAGTTTGAAAACGGTTTTGGAGAGATGCAAGATCATGATATGTACAATGCAAATTTGGGGTCGTGAACATACAAGGTTAAGGCTTCACCACTTAATCAAGAGGGCCGAACCCACGTGGTCTCCGGTTAGAAGAAAAGAAAGCCCCCGACATGGTGACTCTCCAATAGCCTAATCCTACACATGGACAGGGAATCCCCTTGTTTTAAGCATGTAAAGAAAGGGGGGGAAGAAGATGGAGGATTAAAATAGAAGAAAACCCAAGTAGGTTAGGAGAGAGAAGAGAGAGGTGGAAGTGCAAAAACTTAAAAAGAAAGCCTATCGTATGTCTTGTTTATTTCGCTTGGCTTTGCATGCCTTGCTGTTCTTCGATCTTCGCTTCACTTCAGTCTTCGAGGGCTTGTCTTTGATCTTCAAAGCTTGTAGTTGCAGCAATCCAAGTCTTCAATGGAGGGTTAGAGGCTAGTGTATAAGTGTATAGGAGTGTGTATGAGTGTATAGGAGGCTAGGGTTTGGTGTATAGTGGCTAGGGTTTGGAAAACCTAAAGAAGCTAGGGTTGAGGGAGACTACGAGCTTTGTATATCGAATATTAGGATTTTCAGACTGAGTTTGCGGACCTCCTTCACGTTGGAAGGGGCTCTATATTTATAGACATGAGATAGACATGGTGCCTGTTGTAGTAGCGCTAGGCCATTTTGTGGCTTGGCACCACTACTAGTGGCGCTAGCAAGTTAGGAAAATTTATTAAGTCGGCAAGCAATGTATCTTTGATAGATTTGGGCACCTGTTCTAGTGACTATCAAACAATTTTTAGCCTGGCTTCACTAGGAGTGACTCCAGAAAGTCCGGGAAGGATTTAAGGGACCGGAGTTGGCCCGGAAGGCCGAAAAAAGGGCTGGAACACTTAGAATAGTGTCCTGGAGGTATTTGACTTGAAAAATGAGGATAGGATGTGTTGGAAGGGTTGACCAGGCCATTAAGTGCGAAATAGTCAACCGGGCCAAAAAGCTGCCGAGATGGACTCAGAACGTCTCGGAAGAGGATTCGAGATTTGGAAACATTATTCAAAATATTTCCAAAGGTTGTCGGTTTGATACCCAGAGCCGGTGTGATCGAAAAAGGTGACTGGCCCACTAGGGCAAAATGGTCATTTTGCACCGGGTTCGCCGGAGCTGACTCGGAATAATTCGAAAAGATAGAGGAAAGTCCAGAATACTATAAAGAGCACTCTCGAGAGGTTACCGATTTGATACCCAGAGCCGGTGTGGTCCTTGGGGCATTCGGATGCCTAGGGGCAAAATGGTCATCTTGATGGAAAAGTCTCGGAATTAACCCGAAACGGACGGGAGGGCACTTAATCATACCGGATCATCTCTGGGACGATCTCGGATGGGTGGACTTACCGTTCTGAGGACTTAGGTGTGTTCTCGAGAAACGTGTCAAAAAATGGCCCTAGGGGCAGTTTGGTCCTTTTTCATTGGAGTGGGCTAGCAAGCACTGGTGTTGACTTGGGTTTTGAGTATTTCCGCCACTCTGACTGCGTTTCCATGATTCAGGGGTTTGTTGGCAATTCCTTATATCGACTTGTTTGTGAGTATTTCCGTTACTCTAACGGTTGCGATGTTTGCTAGTATTTTCGCTACTCTGACGGTTCGCGGTCATTCCTGAGACTGCCTGATCTTGGAAAGCTACTAAAGGGACTTAGCGCCTGAGAATCAACTTTCTCGGAAGGCGTGCCTAAACGGACATTTCTGCATTGGTGGGCTAGCAAGCGCCAAAGGTGGACCGTTCTACCATCTAGGGGACTTGTGGTCTCGGTCCTGTCGATAGGTTTAAAGGGACTTACCGTTTCGAAGAGATTTTCTTCAGAAAACGTGCTGGATTGGATAGGATTACCGTCTCGAGGAATCAACTGTCTCGAGAGAGGGATTGGAATTGGAATTGGAAAGGGGGCTTACCGTCTTCTAAAGGACGTGCCTATTTTGGAATTGAAAAAGGGACTTACCGTCTTCGGAAAGACGTGCCTAATAGAATTTGGAAAAGGGGACTTACTGTCTCTGAAAAGACGTGCCTGTTTTGGATTTGGAAAGGGGACTTACCGTCTTCGGAAAGACGCGCCTGTTGGAATTGGAAAGGATGATACCCCAGGGGCATTTTGGTCATTTTGTCTCTGTTTGGGCCTGGTGGGCCCGCAAAGTGATGAATAGACGAGATTAGATTTAGAGAATTGGTTTCGATTGGAATACGTCCTTATTGACTTGAGAGCAAGTCTGTACGGATCGTAGACTGCCAAGCGGTAAAAAATGGGGTGCTTACAACTGCCCCTCTTTTTCTGTCTTTGATTGTCAAAGATAGAAAACGATAAAGTAAGAGTCCCATGTTGATCGCGAGGCAGTCGGGGGGACGGACTTTGGGAATTTTCAACAGCGGGAGTTCAAAAATGGATATTGGGTCCAAAAGGCCTTCGAAAACAAGCTTTGGCGGGAAAAAGGACAAAGGTGTCCAGAATTTGGAAATTGGTGCCACTAGGAGTGGCGCCTTTGGCAGAAGAGGCTTGGCGCCTCTGCTAGTGGCCCCAGGCTTAGGAACAAAACCTGAAAATTTTCTGGTTTGAACACTTGCGGTATTTTGGAAGATTTTCACAAATTCGAGAGACATTACTAGGAAACTGACACGGACATTGAAAGAGCACTTCTTGGAGACCACGGGTGATTGCTAGAAGGAGGCCACATCGCTGGAAAAGTCGCTGGAAGAGAAGATTTCGCCAGAGAACTCTAAAAAGTGAGTTTTCAAATTTTTGTTGATTTTGATGTGTAGAATTTCGTTTGAATCATGTGAATAGTAGAAATTAATGTTTTGATATGTTTTAAACATTATGGTGATGTTATTTTTGCATTTTGGTGCTTGTTTGATTGAATTTGAGTGATTTTACGTGATTATGTGAAGAGGGTTTTCTGCAAGAATTGGGGGTTTGTTCCTACAGGCTTGGGCATTGGGTTTTTTGGCTAGATTTTTGTGCAATGGGCCTTAGAAAAATGTGTTTAACAGCCGTGTGAAGTTTCGTGATTTTTTGAAAACTTAGTGAATTTTTTATTTTTTTTGAAAAATAGGAAAATGCTTAGAAAATTAGGAAAATTGAAAAACTCAGGAAATTGAAGAAATTTTTAAAGTTTAAAATTTGGAAAAATATTGGAATATTTTAGAAAACATTTGAGGTGATTTTGATAAATTTTAGGACAACTTGGAAAACCATTGATTTATTGGAAAAATAAAATATATGTTTTGAAAATTTCAAAAAATTGGCAAGTATGCACGGGTGCTGATGTTATGTAATTGTAGCATTTTGAAGTGCACGTTTTGCATTTTGCCTTGATTTCATGGGTGTTGTAGGGACCATTTTTAAACGAGACTCTGTCGAAATTTTTTAGAAATTAGGGGAAGAGTTGGAAAAGGTTTAGAAATAAATGCATTTTGAAAGAAAAAGACAGAAAACCCTTGAGATTTGATTTGAAGTTAGAAAATCAAAAGATGTATGTAGGAAATTTGTTTTGACTTATCATTCAAAATCTTTTTGTTATTATATTTTTTTTGTGTTAGCTGTTTATTTTATTTTACTTTATTATGTTATTATTTACCTGCATGTGCGGTACATTAACACCTCTTACCTTGGCTTACCTTTTCAGGATGGCAGATGCGGGTGATGATGGCTCTGAGAGGAGACGCTGCTCGAGGAAGGCGGCTCGGACAGATTCGCCCAGTGGCTCCAGTCGATCTAGGGGTAGCCAACGGTCTACTGGGCAGGCAGCATCCAGTCAGAGTGGTCGGGGGAGTGGGCCACCTGTCGACCCCTTTCCTCTGGTTGAGCAGGCTTTTATAGAGGAGATTGGCGCAGAGGAGAAGGTATCGGTCCCGGCGACCAGGTCACTGGCTATGGGAAAGCCTCTTCCAGGCACAGGCAGACGGATGCCGACTTGGGAGATCTGCAAGTACCGGATGTTCCACCACTCGGGGATCTGGCTTACCACCCTAGTGTATACTCCAGACAGCATCTACCCCCTCCACGGGTACACATAGCTTTTAGAGGGGCTGTTCATCAGGTCTTTGTGACTATGCAGCAAGCTGCCCCATCGTATCGTGCATTCTTGGCTGAGATCGGTTTCAGAGCCTTCATAGGATTACAGGCTAACAGCCTGAACCGGCATTTGGTACTGGCGCTGGTTGAGCCGTGGTTTAGAGAGACTGGGACCTTCTATTTTGTCGGCTTTGAGTTAGGCCCCACTCTCTTGGATTGGGCGATCATCACAGGGCTTTCCTTTGTCGGCCGGCGAGTCACTCTACAGTCAGTCAGTAGAGACGAGGCATGCATTCTGCTGAACTTGCCTCCTACTGAGCGTTTTGCCTTCCCAGTCTCTTGGATCAGTCAGGATGACCGTACCTTTGTTGCTGAGCCATCGCCTGCTAGGCGGGACATTATGAGACGACGACTTGTTTTGTACATCATCTTTAGCTGCTTTTGCAACAACAACAAGTCACTCGTGCCATGTCGGTTGGTGAGTATAATAGTTGATCTTGGAGCTTTATCTGAGCTAGACTGGGGGTCCTTTTCCTTTGGCTGCTTCCTTCGGTCAATGTGGCTTCAGACTTCCTCCCATTGGGGCAGCATGACTAGTTTCTGGCCCTTTCTTGACTGGTGGAGCTATGAGTACCTGCTTGTGCGTCGCCCTGCAGTTGTCGAGGACGACCTTTATCCTCATGCTTTAAGGTGGGCTCGTGACTAGGTAGCTCAGCGATCAGAGATTACTGATTTTGTGATGCTTCGGGCTAACTTGGAGCTGATTGAGGCGAGGGATGTGACTTGGCGACCTTTCATTGGATCAGTTTATTATAAGACTATACAGTACTTGGTCCTATTGTCCCTGTCGAGAGCTGCTTTTCTCAGTGATGACACTTGGGAGTCCTATCTCGAAGAGCGACACTGGCGGCAGTTTCATGAGGAGTTCCGATCAGTAGGAGCTCCGTCGAATTATATGTTTAGAGTCTTGGTGGCGGGAGTGCCTATCCCCTATCAAGAGCATCAGCCGAGTGTTGAGTTCTTGCTGCCTTCGAATATAGATTATGTTGCACACTTTGGGGCTCATTCGGTCGGTGCCTTCACCTGGTTTGAGGTAGTAGTCGGCGGGTACGCTGTGGGCTAGGAGGTGGTTGACTTGTGGCGCCGAGCTGGAGGGTTTGTGCCCTAGGCCGAGTTTACTATTGTGAGGGACCAGAGGGATCAGTACGAGGCCGAGGTAGCTTCCCTGACGGCTCGGTTATCTCAGCTGGGCAGTGGCGAGGTATTTTGTTCTTTCTCTGCTTCTTCTGTTCATTTTGTTGTTGTCTAGTTCTTTTTTATGTGGCTAAATTCGGCTCTATCTCCTCTGTAGGACGTTGGTGCTTCGAGTAGCTATTCGCCTCCCTCAATGCCAGGTTTTGGGGATTTTGACCCAGATGACATTGACTTTGACTTGTGACAGATGCCCCTTATGGAGGCTCCGATCTTCTTTTGTCCCTATTCTTGAGATGTATTTATGTTAGACAATTTTATTTTGATAGTTTTGTACAAAAATGGATATTTATGGTATTCAGATGCATGGATAGACAAAGACATTTATGATCTTTTTAGCTAAGTATTTGATCAGATGCATGTGATGGATGATGATGTTATGTATCTATTATATGAGTTGATGTTGATGACTTCTATTTTTACAGGGAGTTATCTCCTATGTGCGCAAAGCCCATGCTGATTTTTTTTAAACGTATGCACATGTTAGAAATACATTAATAGAATGACACAGGGTGCTGTTAAACTTGTAGTCTTTGGAATGGTAACTTCTTCCTTTCGAGGGCTCGACCTCCCTTCTGGCTCAACCTTACCTTGATTGGATGATAACACTTTGCACCTTTCTCAACCTTTTGATTGCCTCCGACTCCCTGTTTCAGGGTTAGTGTATATGGTTATTGGGCTGAAACTCTCGACTCTCGGGGTTTTAGCAACAGCTTACCCGACCTTCAGCAAAGCGATAAGCGGCCAGTCCTTTCAATCCGAGGAGACTTTGTTCGGAATCATAATGTAGGCTAGATTATGGGGTTTCAGAAACAACGAGATATGCAGGCTTAAATTTGATATCTTTTTAAGTAGGGTTTAGATCCATGCCATCCTTGACTAAGTTTTAATAGTGTTAGCGTCCTTCTTTAGCTTCAGCATCGTATCCAGCTCATTTAAATCAAGCAATCCATTTTCAATCAGAGTGGACTTTAATAAGGTTGTAATGTAGGCCATGGTTTTGGGGTCTTGCAAGAAAAGGTAAAGGCTCGAACTATTGCTTCTACGGGGTTTCTTTGTAACCTAGGATCACCTTTAAATTCCCTTCTTCTCAGGGTGAAAACGACTCTTCACCCTTTCTATATGCTTTTTAGCCTCTTGCCCCTTGGCAACTCCTTTCCTTTTCTTTTTCTTTCTATTTCTTTTCTTTTCTTTTATGAAATGAAACAATTCTTTGACCCTTTTTCCTTAGGCCTTTTTCTTGGCAGTTCAATCTACCCAATGTGGGCGATGATCCCTAGATTGGGGTTTTGTTAAGAAAAGATAGGTGGCTCAACAGGTTTGGCAAGGAGTTGCTCTTGACTATATGGGAAATAAAGTGAGGGCCTCTCTTCACTTTGAATTAGATTGCTTGATCTATAGAGCTTTCATTGTTGCCTTAACACAGTGGGGGTGGATACCATTCCTAGAGTTCTCAAATATTATCTGCCCCAATGTGGGAAGGAGAGTCTTGGATCGGGGTTGACAAAGAAAACTTCGTTCGTTGCGAGGCTCTAGGGGTTAAGCAAAGGGAACATAAGCACATTTGTTTATTATTCATTTTAGTTATCTATTCTCTTGTTTATATGTGGGGAAATGAAAGATGACTCCTCTTCACTTTGATAAATTGACCACACATCGCTTAGCTTCAATGTCTTGTAAGTCTTGCATTTGGGTAGTATCCTCACTCATCCTTATCCTCTCTCTCTTTGAAAAGTTGATCCTTTGGGTGAGTGGTTAACTCTTGTTATCATCCCATCAAGTCGGATCATTCCATAAGACACACCATGCCCCTTGCGGAGGAAGTAATTACTATTTACAAGAGACATATAAGATAACAACAGTGAATAAAAGAACTATCATTCAACTATCATCGTCATTTTTATGAAGAGCATAAAGTTTTTGAGCAGTTAAGAAAATGCAAACATCAATTTAGAGACAGCAAGTAAAAGGGATAGAAAGAAAATGGGTGTAAACACCCCTCTCTTGTATGCTTTTGATGGAATTCCTATTTTAGTAGGGCCTCAAGACAATGCCCCCATCCTCGTTCCATCCACGGTTGAGATTCTCAGCCAGTGCAGGATAAGTGGATGCTTCTCTTGGAGTTCCAAGTGAGTTGGTGGTGATGACATAATTGTCAGCTTTCTTGACCGCCTTGCCTTCATTTGTTTGCTTCGTGATTTCTCTAACAAACCACTCGGGCGACTCGTCTTCTTCTAGCTTGATAGGTCGAGCCCGGGGTTTTCTGCTCTGGTGTCCAACCGTGGCTCGGTGTTCCTCAAGTGTACACAATAGGGGATTCTTATTACTGAGTTTGGACAGCTCCTGGTCAATTTTCTTCACAGATTCATATGCGAGTTCGTCTTCGGGGGTTGCCATTTTATCAGGGTTGCATCATAACTGGGTATGACCCTGTTCTATATGTTCGCATTCCACTTCCTCCCCATCCTTGTAATATATCTCCTAGCATGTAGCGAACAAAACCTTGTCGTTACCAAATTTTGTAATGGGATTGACAATGGGGTCTGGTGAAGGACTCCCTGATCGTAAGCCAATATTCTTGTTATCTATCAGGTCCTGAATCTTATGTTTGAGGGTCCAGCATTCTTTGGTATCATGTCCTTGGCCGCCTGAATGGTACTCACAGTACGCATTTGGGTTAAAATAGGGTGGCAAAAGGCCTAAGTCGCGGTTGAGGGGGTATTAGTTTCAATTATCCCGCGGCGAGAAGATCAAAGTAAGCTGCGGTTTGGGTGCAAGCGAGTTTAGTGAAAACTCGATCTTTTGGTCTCGCTTGCCTAAGTGCCCTAGACGACCTAACAGGTCGGGGATCAAGTTTCGGTGTGATGGCTATTGGGTCAGTGGTTTGGAAATTGAAGGGGTTTCGAGCTTTATGTTTCAAAGTGGGACAATTTTCGGTGTCAAGGCTAAGCGGATGGGACTGGTAATCATAGGATAGATTATAGGATTCAGGGGTGTGGTTAAAGGTTGGTCTGAGAGATGTCGGAATACGGCAAACGGCTTGGGGATGTTGTTGGTGAGCAATGGTATGGGTGTGGTCTTGGACTTCCCTCCTCATCCTTATCCATTCCTCGTGGATCTGAGCCTGCGGCGATTCTGGCTGCTCATGGGTTGCGTGGGATAAGAGTGAAGAAAGCATGCCTTCCATTTTAGTCATCCTGTGTCTGACTCCTTTCGCTTCTGCTAGTAGTAGAGTTAAGGTGTCAAGTGTGAGTGACTCTATGGGCGTTTATGAGCTTTTGGTCGTGATGACAGGGGGAACGAGGGGAGGTACCTAAAACCAACAAAGGAAAAGAGTCAGCGTTTTATCTTGCCAAGTTTTTATGCAATGCATGTTCTAGGGTGCCCCTCTTTAGGAGGGAAACTAAACATGGTGCATTGGCTCAATTTTGGAGATAGGGGATTGTCCCTGTGTGCAGATACCTTACAGTCAAGTGGGAACCTTTAGCCATCCATGCATGCATTCACAAAAGTAAAGAAGTATATTGAATTTTGGGTTTAAGATACAACATAATTGAAATACATTTCAACAGGGGAAAGGGGGAACATTTTCCTCTAGACTTCCGCCTATCTAGTTTTACAAAGGAAAAACCTAAACTACTCTTGAGTCTTCAGATTTGCCTTCATCGGATTTGATGTCGAGGAGGTCGCTGAGAGACCTTGTTAATTGATTACCCCTTGTCTTCTTGGCAATCTTATCTTTGTGAGCATAGAGGGATTAGGGCCTCTCTTATGGAATGGATTCGTATGCATGCTATGAGTCCTTAGGGTTATGTGGGAACCCTTAGGGTTTAGGTAGGTTTAATTCAAGGGAGAGTGACCTTGGTGTCACTTTCTATGGGTTGATCATATGCATGAGGATGCGATGACTTGAGTTACTTGTAACTCTTGTATTGACATGGGATATTGAATGCATGAACATGGATATGCAAAGAGTATAAAGAGAGAAAATGCAAGAGCAAGGTAAACGTTCATGCATGAGTAGTTAGACAGGTATTATAACAGTATGAATACAGTCATTCTAACAACAGGAATAAGTAGGTATAAATGAAAGTAAGAGCAGTCGCCCTTTCTTCTATGGTTTTGGAAAACAGTGCGCGTGTCTTAAATCCGGCAGAGGTTCGGCTATGCATGGTGTCTATATTAGTATGAGATTGAGGGTTGACTAATGTGTTCTAGAAAGGCTCGGTCCCCGAATCTTCAAACCTAGGCCCACTCCCCGAGGTGGTGCCATGATCGGTTGGTAATCTGGGCGGGAGAACCATCAAGAGGCCGTAGGTGAAGAAACTGACTCAGCATCTTGCCCACAACCAATATACCATTCCTCCTTTCTAACTAGAAAGGTCACATCAGGGTAATAATGCAAGTATGCAGAATGCAGGTGCACATGTAATGTGTGTGTGATTTTTAAAAGTGGAGGAAAGAGCCCAACAACTCCCATTCATCCTGTTCATCACATTCATGCATGGTAGTTAATAAAATTTAAATAAAATATGTACCTACAAAACAAAGATGCAAGAGTTAGTATGTGGATGACAAACTTAATACAAGATAATGTGAATAAATGTATGTTTTTTGAAAACAATTTTGAAAATTTGGTTTTGAAAATTTAAAGTGAATAGGATTGAACCAAGTTAATTGAAGACTCTACATGGGTGAAGGGTAAAGAGACATGGCTACGACCTAACCCTCTAAGTGTCCCTAGTGGAGTCGCCAGTTATCGCGCCCAGATTTTTCGCACTCGAGGAATACACACACAAGCGGAAAAAAATACTGTACTCTCTTGTTAGAACTCACCCTCCTAGAAGAATGAGTGCGACCAAGTTTGAATTGAAACTAAATTTGGATAAAGGGCTTCTGGAAAAAGTTTGAAGTCGCCACCTAACTTGATTAAGGTGAGTTAGGTCACCTAAAAACTAAGTATGATTCGAAAACAACACTTAGGGGTTTAGAAAACGATTTTGAAAATATCTCTTCGAGAGAGGGTTTTTAGGAAAACAGGTTGTTTGGCAACCTTTAGAAAATATTAAGCCCTTTTTTGAAAAATAAACTCCATTTGGTTTTTCAAAAACAATGATCTAGGTTCGAAAGTTGGTTACGTGTAGGGAAGACGCACGAAGCCATCACCCTACCCCGCCCTTGCGGTACCTACATATTTATTTACTCTAAATTCACCTATGAGAGTCTTCAACTAACTAATGTTCGATCCTATCCACTTTGAAAAAGAATGTTTTAAAAAAAGACATGATGCAGATATGCAACTGCAAGAAAAGAAAGTTGAAAAATAGATTTGGAAAGAGATTTGAAAAGAACTTGATTTGATTTGAAAGAAAGATTTGGAAATAGAAATTTGAAAATAGAATTTTAGAATTGGAAGCTTGGAAGAGATTAGGAAATTGGAGATTTGGAAAGATTTTGTGGAAATAGAAACTTGAAAAATGTTGTGGAATTGAAAATTTGAAAAAGGTTGTGGAATTTGAGACTTGAAAAAGGTTGTGACCCCACCCATGGGGGTTGCCTACTTATCCTTGTGGAGGAATTAGGTCAGTCGTAGTTCGGACAAGAGTTCAATTGAAAATAGAAGGTATGATTGGAAAAAAGATTTGATTTGAACTTAGAATAGAATATTGAAATTTGGATTTGGAAACATAGAACTTAGAAAAACAATTTGGACTTGACTTGGAAAGATTTTTAAAAAGAATTCACTCAAATATTGGACTTGAAAGATTAGGGAAGTTGGAATTTAGAAAAGTTTCGATTTAGGAAATTTTCAAAATAGGAAAGTTTCATTTTAGGAAGGTTTGGAAATTGGAAAGTTTTGAATTTGGAATGTTTTGAAATAAGGATGTTTTGAAAGTAAGAAAGTTTTAGATTTGGAAAGATATTGAAGTTTAGGAAAGTTTAGAATTTAAGAAAGATGTGGGTTTAGAAAGTCTTAACTTAAGAAAGTTTCGAATTTAGAAAGATTTGGAATTTAGAAAGATTTGAAATTTAGAAAGTTTAAGATTTAGAAAGTTTTAGAATTTGAATTTTAGAAAATCTTGAAATTAGGAAAGGTTTGAGTTTAGGGGAGATTTGAAAACTTAGATTTGGAAAGTTAAGATTTGAAAAGGGGTAGAATTAGGAAAGGGTTGAATTAGGAAAGATGTGGAAGTTGAGTTTTAAAATTTGGAAAAGATTTTTATGCTCAAGTTTTGGAAACTTAAGATTTAGAAAAGTAGATGATTAGGAAGGATTTGAATTAAGAAAGATTTAGACTATGAAGGGTTAAGATTCCTATTTCCTAAAACAAGGAATTGGATGTTGTTTCTAAAAGAGAAGGTTCGATTTTGTTTCCAAAAACGAAGGATTGGATCTAGTTTTCTAAACAGGAGATTGGATTTGGTGACCTAAAGGGAAGATTCGATTTGGCATGGATTTGGGAAAGGAAGTTTTAGAAACCCTAAATTTGGAAGGCTATAGTTTTGACGTAGAAAAGAGGTTATTTGGAAATATGTATAGTTTTGATGTAGAAAAGGAGGTTTTGGAAACCTAGATTTTAAGGCAAGTTCGAAAACCATGTTTTTGGAAAGAAAACTAAGGTTTCCTAATTATAAGTTCTAGGGTTTGACTTGGACTCTAAGGAAAGAGTTTTTGGAAAGGAGTTTTAAAATGGGAGTTTTTCTAGGAAGGAGACCTAGGGAGCATTTTTAGAAAGTGGATTTTGAAGAGAGCGTTTTGGGAAAGAGTTTTTAAAAAAAGAGTTTTGAAAAATAGATTTTTGGAGGAAGTTTTTAGAAAAAAATTTTGGAAAGAAATTTAAAGAGAGTTTATGGAAAGCATGTTGGAAAAGAGATTTTTAGGAAGAGATTTTTGAGAAGAGATTTTGGAATGTATATAAAATATCTCGCTTTCCTAAAGCGATTCTAACCATAAGAGGGCTAGAACCACTTTAGGATAGTGGTTTTGAAAATAACAAGATTTAAAAATATGGACCATGAAAGTCACTTTAAATGTAACACTTTCCTAAAGCAACCCTAGCCATAGAAAGGCTAGAATCACCCTAGAAAAGTGATTTTGAAAACAAATTTTGGAAAAGAAGATTTTGATGCAATTTTGAAACAATGTTAATGCAAGTTTCGAAAACGAGTTTGAAAACGATTTTGGAGAGATGCAAGATCATGATATGCACAATCCAAATTTGGGGTCGTGAGCATACAAAGTTAAGGCTTCACCACATAATCAAGGGGGCCGAACCCACGTGATTTCCAGTTAGACTAAAAGAAAGCCCTCGACACGGTGACTCTCCAATGGCCTAATCCTACACATGGACAGGGAATCCCCTTGTTTCAAGCATGCAAAGAAAGGGGGGAAGAAGATGGGGGATTAAAATAGAAGAAAACTTAAGTGGGTTAGAAGAGAGAAGAGAGAGGGGGAAGTGCAGAAACTTAAAGAGAAAGCCTACCATATGTCTTGTTTATTTCGCTTGGCTTTGCGTGCCTTGCTTTTCTTTGGTCTTCGCTTCACTTGAGTCTTTGAGGGCTTGTCGTTGATCTTCAAAGCTTGTAGTTGCAGCAATCAAAGTCTTCAATGGAGAGTTGGAGGCTAGTGTATAAGTGTATAAGAGTGTGTATGAGTGTATAGGAGGCTAGGGTTTGGTGTACGGTGGCTAGGGTTTGGAAAACCTAGAGAAGCTTGGGTTGAGGGAGACTACGAGCTCTGTATATCAAATATTAGAATTTTCAGACTAAGTTTGCGGACCTCTTTCACGCTGGAAGAGCTTTTGTATTTATAGACATGAGATAGACCTGGCGCCTATTGTAGTGGCGCCAGGCCATTTTATGGCTTGGCGCCACTACTAGTGGCTCCAGAAAGTTAGGAAAGTTTATTAAGTTAGCAAGCAGCATATCTTTGACAGATTTGGGGGCCTGTACTAGTGACTATCATGCAATTTTTAGCCTAGCTTTACTAGAAGTGACTCCGGAAAGTCCGGGAAGGATTTAAGGGACTGGGATTAGCCCGAAAGGCTGGAAAAAGGGTAGGAACACTTAGAACAGTGTCTTGGAGGTATTTGACTTGAAAAAGATAGGATGTGTTGGAAGGGTTGACCGGGCCATTTGGGGCAAAACAGTCAACCGGGCCGGAAAGCTGCTGAGATGGACTCAGAATGTCTCGGAAGAGGATTCAATATTTGGAAACATTATTCAGAATGTTCCCAAAGTTTGCTGGTTTGATACCTAGAGCCAGTGTGATCGAAAAAGGTGACCGGCCCACTAGGGGCAAAATGGTCATTTTGCACCTAGTTCGCCGGAGCTGACTCGGAATGATCTGAAAAGATAGAAGAAAGCTGGGAATACTATAAAAAGTACTCTCGGGAGGTTATTGGTTTGATACCTAGAGCCGGTGTGGTCCCTGGGGCGTTCGGATGCCTAGGGGCAAAATGGTCATCTTGACCGAAAAGTCTCAAAATTAGCCCGAAACGGATGGGAGGGCACTTAATCATACCGGATCATCTCTTGGATGATCTTAGAAGGGTGGACTTACCGTTTTGAGGACTTAGGTGTGTTCTCGAGAAACATGCCAAAAAATGGCCCTAGGGGCAGTTTGGTCATTTTTCACCGGAGTGGGCTAGCAGGCACTGGTGTTGACCTGGGTTTTGAGTGTTTCCGCCACTCTGATGGTAGTCCCATGATACAAGGGTTTGTTGGCAATTCCCTATATCGACCTGTTTGTGAGTATTTTTGTTACTTTGACGGTTGCGATGTTTATGAGTATTTCCGTTACTCTGATGGTTCGCGATCATTCCCGAGACTACCTGATCTCGAGAAGCTGCTAAAGGGACTTAGCGCCTGAGAATCAACTTTCTCAAAAGGTGTGTCTAAACGAATATATCTGCATTGGCGGGCTAGCAGGCGCCAAAGGTGGACCGTTCTACCATCTAGGGGACTTGGGATCTCGTCCTGGTCTACAGGTTTAAAGAGACTTACCGTTCCGAAGAGATTTTCTTTGAAAAATGTGCCAGATTGGATAGGATTACCGTCTCGACGAATCAACTGTCTCGAGAGAGGGATTGGAATTGGAATTGGAAAGGGGGCTTACCATCTTCGGAAAGATGTGCCTGTTTTGGAATTGGAAAGGGGACTTACCGTCTTCGGAAAGACGTGCCTAATAGAATTTGGAAAAGGGGACTTACCCTCTTCGGAAAGACGTGCCTAATAGAATTTGGAAAAGGGGACTTGCCCTCTTCGGAAAGACGTGCCTGTTTTGGATTTGGAAAGGGGACTTACCGTCTTCGAAAAGACACGCCTGTTGGAATTGGAAAGGATGATGCCCTAGGGGCATTTTGGTCATTTTGCCTCTGTTTGGGCCTAGTGGGCCTGCGAAGCGATGAATAAACGGGATTAGATTTAGAGAATTGGTTTCGATTGGAATACGTCTATATTGACTTGAGTGCAAGTCTTGACAGATCATAGACTGTCGAGCGGTCAAAAATAGGGTACTTACACTTAGCTTGTATCCAGACAGAAGCCTACCATAACCTCTTAAAGAATAACATCCTGAAGCCCATATCAGCCGGTCCATTGCCAAGCCCTTTACCTCAAACCTTTAATGGCGCCCTCACTTGCGAGTATCATTCGAGAAGAACAAGGGCATGACATTGAAAGCTATTTCTCCCTCAAGCACAAGATTCAAGACCTGATAGACAACAAAACCATTGACATACAACTGGTGAACCCGACTCCTGCTTCCAATGTAACTATAAATCCCCTGTTGGACCACACTGTCAACTTGATACTAGAGGAAATAGAAGAGGAGGGTGAATTGGATGTGATCGTGATCAAAAACTATGTTAGGGATTGGGAGACTGATGAAGAGAGCGATTGGGAGGAAGAACTCTCGCCATGCCCGATCTATCTCTATAATCCCAATGAAGTACATGATCCTTTGGATTGGCTAGTTGAATAGTTCGAACCCATAGAGGGGGTCTTTGCTAAATATATGATCATTGATGGTTGGGGTGATGAGTTTTCGTACCCTAAGTAGGCTGCAGCTGACTGCCACTTGTTAGAATACCCTTGGCATGTGACTGAATTCAACTTTGATGACATGGGCTGGGGACTTCAAGAGCCAAAAGTCCTAACAGAACCATTCGAATTGGATGGAGGCGAGCTAGCCAACCTATTTATGGAAGAAATTGAGGAGGCAATGGAGGACAATGGGGAGATCAATGAAGCTGACAACTACACGATTACTGTCAACACACCTCAATGTCGTGCCCAGATTTTTCGCACTAAAAAAAGACAAGTGAGAAAAACACAGTGCTTTCTCGTCAGAACTCATTCTCCTAGAAGGACTAGTGCTACTAAGTTTAAATTGAAAGTTGATTTTGATTAAGGCTTTCAGAAAAAGGTTTGGAGTCGCCACCTAACTTGATTAAGTTGAGTTAGGTCACCTAAAACTAAACACAATTCGAAGATTACACTTAGGGTTTTTTGAAAAAGGTTATTGAAAATGCTTCCTCAAGATAGTGTTTTTAAGACAACAGGTTATTTGGCAACTTTTGAAAAAATGTAATCCCTTTTTGAAAACAACTCCATTTTGGTCTTCAAAAACAATGATCTGGGTTCGGAGGTTGGTTACGTGTAGGGAATACGCACTAAGCCATCACCCTACCCTGCCCTTGTAGTACCTACATGTCTATTCACCCTAGGTTCACTCATTTGGACTCTTTGATTAATAAATATCCAAAACTATCCACTTTTGAAAAGAACTTTTAGAAAGAAGTTGACATGATGCATGATATGTAAATGCAAGGAAAGACTTTGATTTTGAAAATAGACTTGACAAGAAGATTTGATTTTGAAATAGATTTAAAAAGACAGACTTGATTTTTGAAAGAAAGTTTTAGAAATTTGAAATAGATCATGGAATTGGAAGCTTGAAATGGTTATAGAATTAGAAACTTAGAAAAAGTTATGACCGCACTTATGAGGGTTGCCTACGTATCCCTTTTAGGGAATCAAGTCAGTCATAGTTCAAACAAGAGTCTGATTGAAAATAAAAAATTTTGATTGAAAAAAGAGTTTGATTTGAAACTTAGAATGGAAGATTAGAATTGAGATTGAACTTAGACCTAGAATTGAACTTGAAAGAGAATTTGACCCTTGAAAGAGAACTTGGACTAGATTCGGAAAGGGAGAGATTTGAAAACATTTTGAAATTTAAAATTAGAAAACTAACTTGGTTTAGAAAAGAGTTTTAGAAAAGAGTGGAAGCTTCCTAACTTTAGGTTTAGGATTGAACTAAGATTTAGGCCTCATAGGGTTTAGGTTACCTAAGATTAGAACATGTAGTTGAATTGGAAATAATTTGATTTAAGAAGTTTGATTTAGGAGAGGCTCAAATTAGGAAAGTTGGATTTAAGGAAGACTCGAAAAGAGAATTGACTTGATTTGAAAACATTTAACTTGGAATGGATTTAGAAAAGCTAAGGTTTAGAAAAAATTGTACTTTGGAAAGCTTAGGAAAGTTCCATTTTAGTAAAGTGCCAAATTAAGAAAGTTTCACTTAGGAAAGTTTTGATTTTAGTAAGTTTCAACTTAGGAATGTTTTGAATTTAGAAAACTTTGAAATTGAGAAAGTTTTGGTTTTCAAAAGATTTCAATCTAAGAAAGATTTGGAATTTGGAAAGTTTGATTTAAGAAAGATTTAAAAAGTTTAGAAATTAGGAAAGGTTGGAAAGTTTAAAATTTGGAAAGGTTTGACATTAGGAAAGTTTAGAATTTAGGAAAGGATTGAATTAAGAAAGATTTGATTTCTATTTCCAAAAAGAGACGATTTGATTTTGTTTAAAAAAACGGAGTATTGGATTTTGTTTTCTAAGTTGGAAGACTAGATTTGAGATGGAATCTGAAAGAGTGAGATTTGGAAAACTTGAATTTAGAAAATATGATTTGACATGAAAAAGAGGTTTAGGAAACCTAAGAGTTCGATGTAGAAAAATAGAATTTTGAAAAGCTATGATTGGATATGGAAAAGGAAAGTAAAAATTAGGGTTTCCTAATCATTGCTCTAGGGCTTGACTTGGACTCCAAGAAAAAGAGATTTTTGGAAAGTAAATCTTTTGAAAGGAGTTTCTAGGAAGGAAACTTAAATATTGTTTTTTAGAAAGTAGAATTTTGAAGAGAGTTTTTAGAAAGGAGTTTGAAAAGAATTTTTAGAAAGTAGATCAAAAAATAGAGATTTTTAGAAAGTAAGTTTAAAAAGAGATTTTTGGAGGGGATTTAAAAAGAGGTTTTGGAAAGGAGATTTTCAAAAAGTGATTTGGAAAGAGAATGGAATATGGACTTTTACAAGTCTCTAAAAATATCTCACTTTCCTAAAACGACTCTAACCATAAGAAAATTAGAACCTTTCTAGGATTGTGATTTTGAAAATAACGAAGTTTTGAAAATATGGACCATATTGGTCCCATTAAATAGAACACTTTCCTAAAGCAACTCTAACTATGAAAGGCTAAAATCACCTTAAGATTGTGATTTTGACAAAAAGAATTTTAGGGTTTACACCTAAAACTTATGTAACACTTTCCTAAACCAAGCCTAACCATGAAGTGGCTAGAATCATCTTAATATTGTGATTTTTTAAAACAAGTTTGGAAAAAGAAGATTTTAATGCAAGTTTTGAAAGAGATTTTGATTCAAGTTATTGAAACCAAGTGTAGAAAACGATTTTGAAAAGATGTATGAGTATGATATGCACAATGCAAGTATGGTCGTGAACATACACAGTTTAGGCTTCACCACATAATGAAGGGGACCGAATCCACTTAGTCTAAGGTCTAATTAGAGGAAAGCCCTTGACACGGTGAATTTCAACCATTCTTCCTAAACATGAACAAGGAAAACCCTTGTTTCAAGCATGCAAGAAAGGCGGAGAAGAAGATAGGGGATTAAAATAGAAGAAAACTCAAGTGGGTTAGAAGAGAGAAGAGAGAGGAGGAAATTGCATAAACGTAAATAGAAAACTAACCTTGTGTCTTCTTTGATTTGCTTGCCTTACTAGCTTTACTTCGTGTTGATCTTCTAGAGCTTCAAGACGGTAGCACCTTGAGTCTTCAATGGTTGGCTTGGAGGCTCGTATAGGCGCGTATTGAGTGTATGTATGCTAGGGTTATGGTGTATAGGGGCTATAGTTTGAAGAAGCCTAAGAAAGCTAGGGTTTGGAGAGAGTTCGAGGGCTATATATCGAGAGAGAGAGTTTCTAAAGTTAGATTACTGGCCTTTCCCACACAAGGAGGGGGCTCTGTAATTATAGACAAAAAATTGACCTAGGGCCTGTTGCAGTGGCGCCAGGCTTAAAATCCCATTCGCGCCATTAGTAATAACGCCAGGCTATTTTTTGGCTTGGCACCACTACTAGGGGCACCAGCCACTTAGGAAATATTTTAGGCAGCAAGAAATGTATCTTTGACCTTTGATACGCAAGGCAGAAGATTTGGGCGCCTGTTTATGCATTTTTTAGCCTAACACCACTAGGAGTGACTCCAGAAGGTCCAGGAATGTATCGGAAGGCCAGGAATAGTCCAGAAAGCTGGAAATAGGTGGAAACCCTTGAAATAGTCTCTCAGGGGTAACAGATTTGAAAAACAAGGTCGACATTGTGGACCGGGCTATTAGGGGCACAACAGTCAACTAGACCAGAAAACCACCGGATTGGACTCAGAACAATCCATAAGTAGACTTGAGGGTTGGAAACACTATCCAGAGTGCTCCAAGGGAGTGTCAGTTTGATACCCAAAGCCGATGTGATTGGAAAAGGCAACCGCCCTACCAAGGAAAAAACGGTCATTTTGCACTAGGTTTACTGGAATAGACTTGGAATGATCCGAAAAGGCATTGGGAGGTCAAGAATACTATTAGAAACGTTCTCAGAAGGTTACCAGTTGATACCTAGAGCCAGTGTGGTTCCCGGAAGCACTCGGATGCCTAGGGGCAAAATGGTCATTTTGATCGAATGGTCGCGGAATTAGCCCGGAACTAACTGAAAAACACTTAAACATTTCGGATCATCTTTGGGATAATCCTAGAAGGGTGAAATTACCGTTTTAAGAACTTAGATACTTTCTTGAGAAACGTGCCAGAAATGGCCTAAAGGGTAGTTTGGTCATTTTTCACCAGAGTATGCTAGCAAGCATTAGTGTTGACTTGGGTTTTGAGTGTTTCCATCACTCTAAAGGTCTGTGATGAGTTCGTATCCAAATATATCTCGTCCTTTGGTAAACGTGTCACGGCCAATAGGCAAATTTGGTCCCGTGACATAAGGAGTTTGTTGGCAATTCCCAATGTCGACCTGTTTACGAGTGTTTCTGCCACTCTGACAATTGCAATGGACTTGAAGTTGGAATTGGAATTGGAATTGGAATTAGAATTGAAATTGGAATTGGACTTGAAGTTGAATTTGAGATTAAAACGGGGACTTACCGCCTCCAAGAAGACGTGCCAACAGGAATTGGACCGAGCAATGCCACAAGGACATTTTGATCATTTTGCCTCTATTGGACCCAATGGATCCATGAAGCAATTGATTGATTGGATTGAGTTTGAAAAGTTGATTTGAACTCGAATATGGCAAACGGGCAAAAATGGGGTGCTTATGCCTCTGTTTTTCTGTCTTTGCTTGCCTAAGACAGAAAACGATAAAGTAAGAGTCCCATATTAATCTCGAGATAATCGAAAGAATGAATTTTGGGAAATTTTTTGGAAATCAGAGTTTGAAAATAGATATTTGGCCCAAGGGGGTGTTTGAAATTGAATTTTAGCAAGAAAAAGGCAAACTGCCTGGATTTGGAACCTGGCGCAACTAGCAGTGGCACCTAGCTTAATTTTGCCTTGGCGCCACTAGTAGTGGTGCCAGGCCTAGGGTTAAAACCAGCAACATTTCATATTCGAAGCTTTACAGGTTTTGGAAGATTTTTTGAAAATTTGAGAGCCATTGCAAGATGATTGACTTGGACATTGAAGGAGTGACATTTAGGGACCCTAGGGGATTGCCGGAAGTTATCGCCATTGTCGGAAAAGTCACTAGAGAACAAGATTTCACTGGAGAACTCTAAGAAGCAAAATTTTTGTTTTGTGTTAATTTTGTCGTATAGAACTTCGTTTGAGTCGTGTAAACAGTCGAAATTGATGTTCTAGCATGTTTTGAACACTCAAGTGATGTTATTTTGATGTTTTGATACTTGTTTGATTTAGTTAGAGTAATTTTGCATGATTATGTGAAGAGCATTTTTGCAGGAATTGGGGGTTTGTCCTTACAGCTTTGGGTATTGAGTTTTCTGGTTAGAATTTTATCTTATGTGCATTAGAAAAATGTGTTTAATAGTCCTGTGAAGTTTCGTGATTTTTTGAAAACTCGGTAAATTTTTAATTTTTTAGAAAATAGGAAAATACTTGAAAAATAGAAAAAATTGAGAAAATTTAAGAAATTGATGGAATTATTTAGAGTTTAATACTTAAAAAAATATGAGAATATTATAGAAAATATTTGAAACAATCTTAAGAAATTTTGCGACAACCTTGGAACCCGTTAGTTTTTTGAAAAATAAAACATGTCTTTCAAAAATTTGGAAATCTGGAAAATGTGCGCGGGTGTTAGTGCTATGTGATTGTGATGCTGTGAAGTACATGGTTTATGTTTTGTTCTAGTGTCATGGGCATTGTAGGGACCATTTTTAAGCAGAACTCTGCCGAAATTTTTTGAAATTCAAAAAAGGGTTGGAGAATTTTTGAAATAAAATCTTTTTGAAGAAAAAGATATAAAACCATTAAGGGCAAGGCCTTTTGGCGGAGAAGGCCCCAAGAAACTCGAGGGAGCCTAAAACTATTGGAAGAAATATTTAGGAAGACTTTGAAAATGGAATTTTGAATAAAAACTTTTAAGGAAAATTGTTTGGAAGATTCGAAATTGGATTTTGACTTCGGAAAAACTTAGGAATAGAAATTTTGGAAAATTTGAAAACTTAAGAAATTTTAATTTTGAAGAAGACTTTTCAAAGGAGGGAGTTTTAGAAAGCCTTGATTGGAATATAACTCTTTTGGAGTAAAAGCTTGGGATGGACTTGCAAGCACCCCATTTTTTATCGCTCGGCAGTCTACACTCCGTCCAGACTTGTGTTCAAGTCATTGTAGGCATATTCTAATCAAAACCAACTTTCTAAGTCCAAATCCTGTCTGTCCATCGCTTCGTGGGCCAGCCAGGCCCAACCCCTCTCTCGAGACAGTTGATTCCTCGAGACGGTAAATCTACTCCAATCAAGTATGTCTTTCTGAAGACGGTAAGTCCCATTTCCAATCCCTCTCTCGAGACAGTTTATTCCTCGAGACAATTCCAAATCAGGCAGGTCTTTCCGAAGACGGTAAGTCTCCTTTCCAATCCCTCTCTCGAGACAATTTATTCCTCGAGACGGTTCCAAATCAGGCACGTCTTTCCGAAGACAATAAGACCCCTTTCTAATCCCTCTCTCGGGATAGTTTATTCCTCGAGACGGTTCTAAATTAGGCACGTCTTTCCGAAGACGATAAGACTCTTTTCCAAGTCCAATCCCTCTCTTGAGACAGTTTATTCCTCGAGACGGTCCGGTACGTTTGTCGAAGAAAATCTCTTCACAACGGTAAGTCTCTCTAAACCTGTCGACCGGGATGAGACCCCAAGTCCCCTAGATGGTAGAACGGTCCACCTTTGGCACCTGCTAGCCCGCCAATGCAGAAATGTCCGTTTAGGCACACCTTTCGAGAAAGTTGACTTCTTAGGCTCGAAATCCCTTTAGCAGCTTCCCGAGATCAAGCAGTCTCGGGAATGATCGCGAACCGTCAGAGTAGTGAAAATACTCACAAACGTCGCAACCGTCAGAGTAGCGGAAATACTCGCAAACAGGTCGATATAGGGAATTGCCAACAAACCCCTGTGTGACGACGACCGCCGTCAGAGTGGCGGAAACACTCAAAACCCAGGTCAACACCAGTGCCTGCTAGCCCACTTCGGTGAAAACTGACCAAACTGCCCATTGGGCCTTTTCCGAGACTTTCAAGTCAAGATGACCATTTTGCCCCTAGGCATCCAAACGCCCCGGGAACCACACCGGCTTTGGGTATCAAACCGGTAACCTTCTGAGATTTACTTCTTATAGTATTCTCAACCTTCCACTACCTTTCTGGATCATTTTGAGTTAGTTCCGGCAAACCCGGTGCAAAATGACCGTTTTGCCCCAGAGGGCCGGTCACCTTTTCTGACCACACCGGCTCTGGGTATCAAACCGGTAACTTCCTTAGAATACTTTTTATAGTGTCCTCAACCTTTCTTTGTCCTTTCGGATCGTTCTGAGTCAGTTCCGGCAAACCCGTTACAAAATGACCGTTTTGCCCCTGGTGGGCCGGTCTACTTTTCCGACCACACCGGCTCTAGGAATCAAACCGGAAACCTTTGGAAACATTATTTATAATGTTTCCAAATCTCGAGTCTTCTTCCGGGACAATCCGAGTCCATCCCGGTGGCTTTCCGGCCCGATTGACCGTTTTGCCCCTAAAGGCCCGGTCAACCCTTCCGACACATCCTATCCTCATTTCACAAGTTAAATACCTCCGGGACACTATTCTAAGTGTTCCTGGTCTTTTTCGACCTTCCGGGTCATTCCCGGTCCCTTAAATCATTCCCGGACTTTCCGAAGTATCTCCTAGTGAAGCCAGGCTAAAAATTACATGGTAGTCACTAGTACAAGTGCCCAAATCTAGTCAAAGATACATTGCTTGCCGACCTTAAATATTTCCTAAATGGCTGGCGCTACTAGTAGTGGCGCCAAGCCAAAAAATGGCCTAGCGCCACTCCTAGTGGCGCCAGTGTAACTTTTGGCCTGGCGCCACTGCAACAGGCGCCAGTGCATTCCTCTCTCTATAAATATAGAGCCTCTTCTAGCATGAAGGAGGTCCACAAACTCAGTCTAAAAACACCAATATTTGATATACAGAGCTCGAACACTCCCTAAACCCTAGCTTCCCTAGGTTTTCCAAACTCTAGCCACCATACACTAAACCCTAGCCTTCTATACACTCATACACACCCTCATACACTTATACACTAGCCACCAATCTTCGTTTGAAGACTTGAAGAGCTGCAATCTGAAGTTTGAAGATTGAAGACAATTCTTGAGGATTGAAGACGAAGATCAAGACGAAGACCGAAGATAAGCAAGGCACGCAAAATAAACAAGACACAAGGTAGGCTTTTTATTTAAATTTCTGCACTTCCCCCTCTCTCTTCTCTCTCCTAACCCACTTGGGTTTTCTCTATTTTAATCCCCCATCTCTTTCCCCCCTTTCTTTGCACGTTTGAAACAAGAGGACTCCCTGTCCATGTGTAGGATTAGACTATTGGAGGGTTATCGTGTCGGGGGCTTTCCTTTAGGCTAAACGGAGACCACGTGGGTTCAGCCTCCTTGATTATGTGGTGAAGCCTTAACCTTGTATGTTCACGACCCCAAATTTGCATTGTGCATATCATGATCTTGCATCTTCCAAAAATCGTTTTTAAACTCATTTTCAAAACTTGCACTCAACTTGTTTTCAAAATTGCATCAAAATCTCTTTTTCAAAACGTGTTTTCAAAATCACAATCCTAGGGTGATTCTAGCCTTTCCATGGCTAGGGTTGCTTTAGGAAAGTGTTACATTTAAAGTGACCAATATGATCCATATTTTCAAATTTTGTTGTTTTCAAAATCGCTTTCCTAAAGTGGTTCTAGCCCTCTTATGGTTAGAATTGCTTTAGGAAAGTGAGATGTTTTTACACTTTCTAAAAACTCTATTTTCAAAAATCCCTTCCTAAAAATCTGTTTTTCAACATACTTTCCTAAAACTTTCTTTTCCGAAGTTGTTTTCAAAAATTCCCTCTAAAAGTCTATTTTTATAAACTCCCTTTTTCAGCTCCTTTCCAAAATGCTCTCTTCAAAGTCCACTTTCCAAAAACGTTCCCTAGGTCTCTTTCCTAGAAAAACTCTCTCCAAAAATCGTTCCAAAAACTCCTTCTCTTTGAACTCTCTTTCCAAAAACTCTACCTTCAAATTCACTTTCCAAAAAACTCCTCTCTAGGATTCCCTTCTAAAAATCTTCGTTTACAAAAACACACTTTCCAAAAACTCTTTCCCTAGAGCCCAAGTCAAGCCCTAGAGCTCACAACTAGGAAACCCTAATTTTCTTTCCCAAAACATAGTTTTCAAACTTGCCTTAAAACCTAGGTTTTCAAAACCTCTTATTTTCTACGTCAAAACTATAACCTTCCAAATCTAGGGTTTCTAAAAATTTCCCTTTCAAAATCCTTGTCAAATCAAATTTTCCCTTTAGGAAACCAAATCAAATCTTCCCGTTTAGGAAACTAGATCCAATCCTCCATTTTTGCAAACAAAATCAAACCTTCTCTTTTAGAAACAAAATCTAATCCCTTGCTTTAGGAAATAGGAATCCAATCCCTTTCTAATCCAAATCTTTCCTAACTCAACTCCTTCCTAATCTTTTACTTTCCTAAACCCAAAGTTTCCCAAACTTGAACATAAAAATCATTCTTAAATTTTAAAACTCAAAATCTAAATCTTTCCTAATTTCCTACTTTCCTACTTTCCTAAACCATAAGTTTCCTAAAAACTTTCAAATCTTTCCTAATTCAACCCTTTCCTAATTCTACCCTCTTTTCAAATCTTAACTTTTCAAACCTAAGTTTTCAAATTTTTCTTAAACTCAAACCTTTCTTAATCTCAAGATTTTCTAAAACTCTAAAACTTTCTAAATCTTAAACTTTCCTAAACTTGAAATCTTTCCAAATCCAAAATTTTGTAAACTCAAAACTTTCCTATTTTCAAAACTTCCCTATTTCAAAACATTCCAAATTCAAAACTTTCCTAAGTTGAAACATTCCAAATTCCAAACTTTCCTAAGCTGAAACTTTCCTAAACCTAAAACCTTGCTAAGTTTAAACATTCCAAATTCCAAACTTTTCTAATTGGAAAACTTTCCTAATTCAAAACTTTCTTAATTCGAAACTTTCCAAAAATGAAACTTTCCTAATTTGAAACTTTCCTAAGTCAGACCTTTCCTAATTCGTATTTTTCCCAAATCCAATCCTTTCCTAAATCTTCCAAGTCCAACATTCGAGTCCAATATTTCTTAATCTCAAGTCCTTTCTAAATTCTCTCTTTCCTAAGTCTAGGTTTCCTAAAATCGAGTTTTCCAAAGTCAAGTCTTTTCAAATCTTTCAATCAAAGTTCAATCTCTCAATCTTCTAATCCAATTTCCAATTCAATCTCTTTCTTTCAAATCAATCTCTTTTCAATCGGACTCTAGTCCGAACGACGACTGACTTGATTCTTCCAAAATGATACGTAGGCAACCCTCATGGGTGCGGTCTTCACATTTTTCAAATTTCCAATTCCATAACATTTTTCAAAATTCTATTTCTACAGTTTCTTTCCAATCTCCAATCCTACAATTTTCTTCAAGTTTTCAATTCTACGATCTATTCCTATTTTCAATCTTCAATTTCAATTTCCAAATTCAATTTCAATCTTCAAATTCAAGCTTTTATCTCTTTCTTTTTAAATCAAATCAAACTTTTTTCAAATCTATTTCCAAATCTCTTTTCTTGCACTTGCATATCATGCATCATGTTTTTTTTTAAACATTTTTTTTCAAAGTGGATAGGATTGACCATTAGTTAGTTAAAGACTGTCGTAGGTGAATCTAGGGTACATTGACATGTAGGTACCGAAAGGGCAGGGTAGGGTGATGGCTTAGTGCGTCTTCCCTACACGTAACCAACCTTCGAACCTAGATCACTGATTTCAAAGACCAAAAGGAGTTATTTTTCAAAAAGGGCTAAATATTTTTCAAAGGTTGCCAAAAAACCCGTTTTTCTTAAAAACCCTCTCTGGAGGTGGTATTTTCAAAAACCCTAAGTGTAGTCTTTGGATTATGCTTAGTTTTTAGGTGACCCAACTCACCTTAATCAAGTTAGGTGGCGACTCCAAATATTTTTCCAAAAGCCCTTTATTCAATTCAAACCTAGTCGTACTCATTCTTCTAGGAGGGTGAGTTCTAACGAGAGAGTACAACATTTTTCCGCTTGTGTGAGCATTCCTCGAGTGCGAAAAATCTAGGTGCGACAGGACTTTGATTGGAAAATTTTGAGATTTAATTTTAAAAGTCGATTTTGAATTAGAAATCATTTTGAAATTTTGGACAAAACGTGTAGAAAATTCATTTTGACCTAAAATTTGAAAGCAAAATGTTTAAAAAATTCATTTTGACTTGAAATTGAAAATCTTTTGAAAGCAAAATGTATAAGAAATTCATTTTGACTTAAAACTGGAATTTTAAAATCAAAATGTGTAGGAAATTCATTTTCACTTGTCATTTGAAATTTTTTTTCCATTGTTTCCCTTTCTTCGTTTTACTTCTTATCTCTTTTCCCTTTGTGAGTTATACTGACCTCATGTCGACATTCTTACCTTAATCTTCAGGATGACAAACACGAGCAATGACAATTTCGAGAGGAGACACTACTCCAGGAAGGCAGCCCGGACAGATTCTATTAGCAGCTCTAGTCGATCCAGGGGTAGTCGATGATCTACTGGACAAGCATCTTCTAGCCAAAGCAGACGAGGGAGTAGACCTCCAGTCGACCCCTTCCCGCTAGTTGAGCAGGCCTTTGAGGAGGAGATAGATGCAGAGGAGGTAGTACCGGGTCTTGATGATCAGGTGACCGGTTACGGGAGGGCCTCCTGTAGACATAGACAAACGGATCCTAACCTTGGTGATCAGGAGATACCAGATATTCCACCGCTGGGAGACCTTGCCTATCATCCTAGCGTCTACTCACGATAGCATTTGCCCCCTCCACGGGTACACACATCTTTCAGAGGGGCTGTTCATCTTGTCTTCAGTACTATGTAGCAGGCAGCTCCATCTTACCGGGCTTTATTGGCAAAGATTGGGTTCGGAGCCTTTTATAGGACTGCAAGCTAACCACCTGAATAGACATCTAGTGCTAGCTTTGATTAAGAGATGGTTCAGGGAGACCGGGACTTTCCACTTTGTGGGCTTCGAGTTAGGACCCACTCCGTTAGATTGGGCTATCATCATAGGGCTTTCCTTTATCGGTCGGTAGATCACCTTGCAATTAGTCAGTAGGGCCGATGCGTGTATTTTGCTGGACTTGCCCCCTCTTGAGTGTTCTGCCTTCCCAGTCTCTTGGCACAGTCGGGATGACAGTATCTTTGCTGTCGAGCCATCACCTGCTCGGCAAGACATCATGAGGCGGCGACTTGTTCTATACATCATCTTCAGCCGTTTCTATAATAATAATAAGTCGCTCGTCCCTTTTCAGTTGGTGAGCATAGTAGCCGATCTTGAGGCTTTGTCTGAGCTGGATTGGGGGTCCTTCTCCTTCGGCTACTTCCTTCGATCGATGCGGGTTTGGACTTTCTCCTATTTGGGCAGTCTGATTGGTTCTGGCCCTTTCTTGTCTGGTGGAGCTATAAGTATCTACCAGTCCATCGTCCCTAGGTTATTGAGGACGACTTTTATCCTGGTGCTTTGCGGTGGGCTCGTGACTGGGTAGCCCAATGGTCGGAGATTACCGACTTTGCGACGATCCGGGCTAACTTAGAGCTCAATGAGGTGAGGGATGTGACTTGGCGGCCCTTTCATTGGATTAGTTCATTATGAAACGGTGAGGTATTTGGTCATGTTGTCCCTATCGAGAGTTCCTTTATCGGCGATGATTCCTGGGAGTCTTACTTAAGAGATCGGCACTGGCCCTAGTTTCATGAGGAATTCAGGTCAGCAGGAGATCCACCGAAGTACATGTTTGGAGCTTTGGTGGAGGGAGTTCATATTCCCTATCAAGAGCGCCAGTCGAGCGCCGGGTTCTTGCTTCCTCCAGAGACTAACTATACCACACATTTTGGAGCTCATTCTATGGGTGCCTTTACTCAGTTTGAGGTGGTAGTGGGTGGGTACACCGTTGGCCAAGAGATGGTTGACTTGTGGCACCGAGCTGCAAGATATGTGCCCCAGGCTAAGTTTACCGCTGTGAGGGACTAGTACCAGATGGAGAGGAACCAGTTCTAGATGGAGAGGGATCGTTTCCAAGCGGAGGTAGCTTTCTTGACGGCGTGGTTGGCCCAGAAGGGCGGCGACGATCTATGTTGTCCTTTTTCTTCTTCTTTCTGTTTTGCAATTTTCCATCCAGTTTTGCTGATTCAAAACTCTTCCTTTTTTGTAGGATGCTAGTACTTCCAGTAGCTATCTGCCTCCTCATGATCCAGGTTTTGGTATTTTGATCCAAATGTGGACTTCGACCTTTGACGAGTGCTCCTTGATATAGGGCTCAGCTTTTTCCTGTATTCTATCCTGGACATGTATTCATTGTTAGACAGTTTATTTTTGTAAATTTTATATGGGGTGGATGTTTATGATTCTAGACAGCTAGATGTATGTATTGATGCATGAACAGGCAAAGATATTTACACAGTTAGGTATATGAACAAATGCATGTACAAGGATAATGATGACGACATATATCTATTACATGGTATGATATTAAACTATTATTAGTGACTTCTGTTTCTACAGGGAGCTATGTCCTATATATGCAAAGCTCATGCCAAAATTTTTACAAAAATACATACACATGTTAGGGATGCAACAATTAATACAATGAATGGAGCGCCATCAAATTATATATCCTTGAAATGGCAACTCCTTCCTTATCAGGGATCCAATCTCTCTTTTGGCTCAACCTTACATTGACTAAATGATAGCACTTCGTACCCTTCTCAACCTTTTGACCGCCTCCGATTTTATACCTTGGGTTAGTGTATAGAATTATTTGGCTAGAACTTTCAACACTCGGGGTTTTGGCAACAGCTTACTTAACCTTTAGCAGAGAGATGAGCAGCCATTTCTTCAATCTGAGGAGACTTTATTTTAGGACCGTAATGTAGGCTAGGCTATGGGGTTTCAAAACAATGGGATATGCTGGCTCAAATTTGATGTCACTTTCAGCAAGGCTTAGATCCATACCATCCTTGATTGTTTTTCCAGCAGGGTTAGCATCCTTCTTCAGCTTTAGCAACACGTCTGGCTCATTTAGATCAAGCAATCCATTGTCAATCAGAGTGGATTTTAATATGGTTGTAATGTAGGCCATGGCTTGGATTTTAACAAGAAAAGGTAAAGGCTCAACCCTACAGCTTCTATTAGGCTTCTCTTACCTAGGATTACTTTTGAACTTTCCTTCTTGCCTTTACTATATATTTCTCAGGATGAAATGACTCTTTTCTTTTCTTTCGACCTTTTTTATATAAACATGACTCTTTTCTCTTTCCTCCTTTCTATACGTTTTTCAAGGTGGCACAAACATGACTTTCTTCAAACCTTTTCTCAGATATGCTTTTTTTTGTTCCTCTTGCCCCTTGGCAATTCCTTTTCTTTGCTTTTCTTCTTCTTTTTTTCTTCATTTCTCTTCTTTCCTTTTATGGAACGAACACTTCTAAAACCCTTTTTTCTTAGACCTTTCCTTATCAATTCAATCTAACCTATTGTGGGCAGTGATTACTAGGTTGGGGTTTTCTCGAAAAAGATAAATGGCTCAATGAGTTTGACAAGGGTTGCTTCAGACTGCATAAGAAATGAAATGAGGACCTCTCTTCACTTTGAACTAGATTGCTTGATCCATAGAGCCTTCAACGTTGCCCTAGCATGATAGAGGATGGATGACATTCCTAGAGTTCTCAATTATCTGCCTACCCCAATGGGGGGGAATGGTCTTGGATCAGGGTTGACAAGGAAACTTTTGCTTTTTGTGAGGCACTAGCGAGCTAGGCAAAAGGAATATAAACACTTTTTTTTTTTATGGAAAAATGAAAGATGGCTCCTCTTCATCTTGATAATTTGGCTACACATCGCTTAGCTTCGATGTCTTGCAAGTATTGCCTTTGGGTGGTTTCCTCACTCACCTTTATCCTCTCTCTCTTCGAAAAGCTTATTCATTTGGCAAGTGGCTAACTCATGCTATCATTCCTTCAAGTCAGATCCTCCATAAGATAGACCATACCCCTTATGTAGGAAACATTCACCACTCACAAGAGAAATATAAAATAACAGTAATGAATGAAAAACTATCATTTTATTATATTAATGACAAGCATATAGTTCTTTTAAAGGAATGAAAATGCAGACATTAATTTAAGGACAAAATGTAAAGGGATAGAAAGAAAGTGGGTGAAAACACCCCTCTCTTGTATGCTTTTGTGGAGTGTCCTTCTCAGTTGGGCTTTAGGACAATATCCACGTCTATGAAGCTCTGCTTGCCACTTGTGTCCAGGCAGATGACTAGATTCTCACAGGAATAGTTGAGGTTAGTGCAATTGTTGATCTCTTCCTCCTTTATTAAGGTAGACACGATCATGGGTCCCCCAAGATTTGTAATTGTCTCATGATGTTTCCTCCCTTTCTTAGCTTCTCTTTCTTCGAGTCCAGCTTCCTCTTTTTATTTACTTCCTCCAAATGGATAGGTCAATTTACTTTCTTCCAACTGAACTGACTTAACCTGAGCCCTAGGTTTCTTGCTTTTACATTCGGTCGTGCTCTGCTACCCCTCGGGTGCATATAACTGTAGGCCCTTGGTATTTGGTATGAAAGGGCTTTATACTTTGTGAGGAAGCAAGGTGCCATGTTGTTTTAGATCTTCCTTATCCATGTAATCTTCATCCTCATAGTATATCTCTTGGTATGCAATAGTCAGGACCCTGTTATCTTCATACTCCGTGATGACATTGACATTGTGATCTGGTGGAGGGTCTGTGGCAATATTGGAAGTGTGAATAGGGTTTATCGGCTTCAAGTCAATGGTTTTACTATCTATCAAATCCTGAATCTTGTGCTTGAGGGTCCAACAGTCTTCGGTATCGTGTCCTTGGCTGCTTGAATGGTATTCACAGTATGCTTTTGGGTTAAAGTGAGGTGGTAGAGGATTAGGCTGAGGTCGAGGAGTATAGGTTTCAAATATCCCGCAGCTAGGAGATCAAAGTAAGCTGTGGTTTGTGTGCAAGCAATTTTAGTGAAAACTTGATCTTTTCCACTCATTCGCCTAGGTTGTAGAGGTGTCCTAGATGTCTTTGGAGGTCGGGGATTAAGTTCTAGTGCAATGACAATTGGGTCAGTGGCTCGGGAGTTGGAAAGGTTTTGGTTTTTGTTTTTCAAAATGGAACAATTCTTAGTGCCATGGCCTAGGGGGTCAGAACGGTATTCATAGGATAAGTTATATGATTTGGGGGTTCGCTTAGAGACTGACTCAGAAAGTGTTGGAATGAGGTAATTGGCATGAGGCATTTGGCGATAGGCTATGATTGGGGTGTCTTCTCGATTATTTCTCTTAGTCCTTTTTCGAGGCGCCATGCATTCTTCAGAGGTTTGGCTCTGAGGGGTCTCTACCAATTCATGGGTTGTAATTCCTGCATGGGATGAGAGTGAAGAGAGCATGGCTTCCATCTTAGTCATCTTATTTTTGAATCCTCTTACTTCCTCTAGTATCTGAGTCAAGATCTCGAGTGTAAGTGATTCCATGGATACTTCTTAGCTTTTGGTCTGTAACAAAGGAGAAAGTGGAAGGAGAACTGCAGCCAGAAGAAGGAGAAAGTCAATGCTTTTTTTTAACAAACTTTTATGCAATACATGCCTTAAGGGTGTCCTATTTGAGAGGGAGACTAAATATGATGGCTTTAACTCACTTCTCAGAGATAGGGGGTTTGCCCCTATATGCAGGTACCTTACTGTCAAATGGGAACCTTCTTTCATTTGTACATTCATTTGCAAAAAGTAAAAGAATACATGGAACTTTGAATTTAGAATATAAGAAGAAATAGAGCACACTTTAATAGGGGAAAGGGAAACATTTTTCTTCGGACTTCCACCTATCTAATTTTACATTTGAAATCCTAAACTACTCTTGAGTCTTCGGATTCGTCTTCTTTGGATTTGATGTCGAGGAGGTCGTTGAGAGACCTTGTTAATTGATTGCCCCTTATCTTCTTAGCAATCCTATCTCCGTGAGCATAGAAGGATTGGGGCCTCTATTATGGAATGACTTAAAATGCATGCAATGAGTCCTTAGGGTTATATGTGAACCCTTAAGGTTTGGGTAGGTTTAATGCAAGGGAGAGTGACCTTGGTGTCACTCTCGATGGGTTGATCATATGCATGAGAATGCAGTGACTTAAGTTCCTTTGGAACTCTTGTCTTGAGTTGAAATATTGTATGCATGAACATGAATGCAAAGAGTATAAGGAGAGAGAATGCAATTGCATAATAAGTATGTATGCATGAACAATTAGACAAGCATTATAATAGTAAGAGTACAGTCATTATAACAATAGGAATAAACAAACATAAAGGAGAGTAAAAGCAGTTGCCCTTTTCTCCGTGGTTTTGAAATTAGTGGGCGTGTCTTAAATCCGGCAGAGGTTTGACTATGCATGGTTTCTACATGAGCATGAGGTTGAGGGTTTACTAATACTTCCTAAGAAGGCTAGGTTCCCAGATCTTCAAATCTAGGCCCACTCCCTGAGGTGGTGCCATGATTGGTTAGTGATCCGAGCGGGGGAACCATAAAAAAGCCATAGGCAAAGAAACTGACACAACATCTTGCCCACAACCAATATACCGTTCCCTCTTCTAACTAGAAGGGTCATATCAGGGTAGAGAATGTAAATATGCAAATGCTTGTGCACGTGCAGTGTATGTGTAATTTTTAAAAATTGGAGGAAAGAGCCCAACAACTCCCATTCATCCTATCCATTCCATACATTCATTCATATATGGCAATTAATATAACATGAAATAAACAACGGTCCACCTACAAAAATATGCAAAAGTTAGTACTTTGAATGACAAACATGATACAAGATAGAATAATTGAATGTAAATGAATGCAAGCAATGACATGTTTTTGAAAAGCAACTTGGAAAACTTGATTTTGAAATTTTTGAAGTGGATAAAATTGGAAAAAGTAATCAAAAACTCCAAATGGGTGAGGGTGAAAAGACATGATAATGGCCTAACCCTCTAAGCGTTCCCAGTGGAGTCGCCAGCTGTCGTGCCCCAATTTTTCGCACTCGAAAAAGACAAGTGAGAAAAACACAGTACTCTCTCATCAGAACTCATCCTCTTAGAAGGATGAGTGCGACTAGGATTGAATTGAAAGTTAATTTTGATTAAGGATTTTTAGAAAAAGGTTTGGAGTTGCCACCTAACTTGATTAAGGTTAGTTAAGTCACCTAAAACTAAGCACAATCCGAAGATTACACTTAGGGTTTTTTGAAAAAGGTTTTTGAAAATACTTCCTCAAGAGAGGGTTTTTAATAAAACAGATTGTTTGGAAACTTTTGAAAAAATGTAAGCCCTTTTTAAAAACAACTCCATTTTGGTCTTCAAAAACAGTGATCTAGGTTCGGAGATTGGTTATGTGTAGGGAAGATGCACTAAGCCATCACCCTACCCCGCCCTTGTGGTACCCACATGTCGATTCACCCGAGGTATACTCATTCAGAATCTTTGATTAATAAATATCCAAAACTATCCACTTTTGAAAATAACTTTTAGAAAGAAGTTGACATGATGTATGATATGTAAATGCAAGGAAAGACTTTGATTTTGAAATGAATTTAAAAAGATAGGCCTGATTTTTTGAAAGAAAGTTTTAGAAATTAGAAATAAAAATTTGAAATAGATCATGGAATTGAAAGTTTGAAAATAGTTATGGAATTGTAAACTTAAAAAAAGTTATGACCACACCCATGAGGGTTGCCTACGTAGCGAATCAGGTATGTTGTAGTTCAGACAAGAGTCCGATTAAAAATAGAATATTTGATTCGAAAAGGAGTTTGATTTGAAACTTAGAATGAAAGATTGGAATCGAGATTGAACTTAGACCTATAATCGAACTTGAAAGAGGACTTGACCCTTGAAAGAGAACTTGGACTAGATTTGGAAAGAGAGAGAGAGATTTGAAAACATTTTGAAATTTGAAATTAGAAAACCAACTTGGTTTAGAAATGAGTTTTAGAAAAGAATGGAAGCTTCCTAACTTTAGGTTTATGATTGAACTAAGATTTAAGCCTCCTAGGATTTAGGTAACCTAAGATTAGAACATATAGTTGAATTGGAAATGATTTGATTTAAGAAGTTTGATTTAGGAAATGTTCGAATTAGGAAAGATTCAAATTAGAAAAGATTCGAATCAGAAAGTTGGATTTAAGGAAGACTCGAAAAGAGATTTGACTTGATTTGAAAACATTTGACTTAGAATGGATTTAAAAAAGCTAAGGTTTAGGAAAAATTGAACTTTGGAAAGCTTAAGAAAGTTTCATTTTAGGGAAGTGCCAAATTAGGAAAGTTTCATTTTAGGAAAGTTTCACTTAGGAAAGTTTTGATTCTAGAAAGTTTCAATTTAGGAACGTTTTGAATTTAGAAAACTTTGAAATTGAGAAAGTTTTGGTTTTGAAAAGATTTCAATCTAAGAAAGATTTGGAATTTGAAAAGTTTGATTTAAGAAAGATTTAGAAAGTTTAGAAATTAGGAAATGTTTAAATTTAGAAAGATTGGAAAGTTTAAAATTTGGAAAGGTCTGACATTAGGAAAGTTTAGAATTTAGGAAATGATTAAATTAAGAAAGATTTGATTTTTATTTCCAAAAAGAGATGATTTGATTTTGTTTTCAAAAACAGAGGATTGGATTTGGTTTTCTAAGTTGGAAGACTAGATTTGACATAGAATTGGAAAGGGCGAGATTTGGAAAACTTGGATTTAGAAAATATGATTTGACATGAAAAAGCTGTTTAGGAAACCTAAAAGTTCAATGTAGAAAAATAGAATTTTGGAAAGTTATGATTGGTTGTGGAAAAGGGAAGTAGAAATTAAGGTTTCCTAATCATTAACTCTAGGGCTTGACTTGGACTCTAAGAAAAAGAGATTTTTGGAAAGTAAATCTTTTGAAAGGAGTTTCTAGGAAGGAAACTTGAAGAGTGTTTTTAAAAAGTAAAATTTTGAAGAGATTTTTTGGAAAGGAGTTTGAAAAGAATTTTTGGAAAGTAAATTAAAAAAAGAGAGATTTTTAGAAAGTAAGTTTAAAAAGAGATTTTTGGAGGGGATTTAAAAAGAGGTTTTGGAAATGAGATTTTCAAAAAGTGATTTGGAAAGAGAATGGAATATGGACTTTTACAAGTCTTTAAAAATATCTCACTTTCCTAAAACGACTCTAACCATAGGAAGATTAGAACCATTCTAGGATTGTGGTTTTAAAATTAACAAAGTTTTGAAAATATGGACCATATTGGTCTCATTAAATATAACACTTTCCTGAAGCAACTCTAACCATGAAAGAGCTAGAATCACCTTAAGATTGTGATTTTGACAAAAAGAATTTTAGGGTTTACATCCAAAACTTATGTAACACTTTCCTAAAACAACCCTAACCATGAAATGGCTAGAATCATATGAAGATTGTGATTTTTGAAAACAAGTTTGGGAGAATAAGATTTTAATGTAAGTTTTGAAAGAGATTTTGATGCAAGTTTTTCCAAACAAGTTTAGAAAACGATTTTGGAAAGATGTATGAGTATGATATGCACAATGCAAGTAGGGTCATGAACACATAAGGTTTAGGCTTCACCACATAATCAAGGGGATTGAATTCATATGATCTACGGTCGAATTAGAGGAAAGCCCCCCGACACGGTGACTTTCAACCATTCTTCCTACACATGAACTGGGAAAACCCTTGTTTCAAGCATGCAAGAAAGGGGGAGGGGGGGAAGAAGATAGAGGATTAAAATAGACGAAAATCTAAGTGGGTTAAGAGAGGAAGAGAGAGGGGAAAATTACGTAAATGTAAATAGAAAACTAACCTTGTGTCATCTTTGATTTGCTTACTTTACTTGCTTTACTTCGCGTTGATCTTCCAGAGCTTCGAGATGGCAGCACCTTGAGTCTTCAATGGTCGGCTTTAAGGCTCAAATAGGCGCGTATTGAGTGTATGTATGCTAGGGTTAATGTGTATAGGGGCTAGGGTTTGAAGAAGCCTAAAAGAGCTAGGGTTTGGAGAGAGTTCGAGGGCTATATATCGAGAGAGAGAGAGTTTCTGGAGTTAGATTGTCAACCTTTACTACGCAGGGAGGAGGCTCTGTATTTATAGACAAAAAATTAACCTAGCGCCTGTTACAGTGGCGCCTGGCTTAAAATCCCACTAGTGGTGCTAGGCCATTTTTTGGCTTGGTGCCACTACTAGTGGTGCCAGCCACTTAGAAAATATTTTAGGGCGGTAAGAAACATATCTTCGACCCTTGATATGCAAGGCAGAAGATTTGGGCGCCTGTCCTAGTGACTACCATGCATTTTTTAGCCTGACTCCACTAGGAGTGACTCCGAAAGGTCCAGGAATGTTCTGGAAGGCCAATATTGGTCCGTAAAGCCAGAAATGGGTGGAAACCCTTGAAATAATGTTCCAGGGGTAACAGATTTGAAAAACAGGGTCGGCATTGTCAACTGGGCTATTAGGGGCAAAACAGTCAACTAGATCGAAAGACCACCGGAATGGACTCAAAACAATCCATGAGCAGACTTGAGGGTTGGAAACACTATCCAGAGTGCTCCAAGGCAGTGCTGGTTTGATATCCAGAGCCAGTGTGGTTGGAAAAGGCGATTGGCTTACTAAGGGCAAAATGGTCATTTTGCACCGAGTTTACTGGAATTGACTCGGAATTATCCGAAAAGGCAGTGGAAGGTCGAGAATACTAGTAGAAACATTCTCAGGAGGTTACCGGTTTGATATCAAGAGCCTGTGTGGTTTTCGGAGGCACTCGGATGCACAGGGGCAAAATGGTCATTTTGATTGAATGGTCCCCGAATTGGCCCAAAACCGATTGAAAAGCACTTAAACATGTCAAATCATGTTTGGGACAATCCTAAAATGGTGGACTTACCGTTCTAAGGACTTAGGTACTTTCTTGAAAAACGTGCCGAAAATGGCCCAAGGGGTAATTTGGTCATTTTACACAAGAGTGGGCTAGCAGGCGTTAGTGTTGACCTGAGTTTTGAGTGTTTCCATCACTTTGACGGTCTATGAGGAGTTGGTTTCCAAAGGTATCTCGTCTTTTGGTAAACGTGTCACATCCAAGAGGTGAATTCGGTCCTGTGACATAGGGAGTCTGTTGGCAATTCCCAATATTGACCTATTTACAAGTGGTTCCGCCACTCTGATAGTAGCGATGTTTATAAGTGTTTCCACTACTCTAACGGTTTGCATTCATTGCGGAGACTGTATGATCTCGAGAAGCTGCTAGGTGGACTTATCGTTCGAGCAATTAACTTTCTCGAAAAACGTGTTGAATAATGGACATTCTTTATTAGCAGGCTAGCAGGTGCCAAAGGTGCACCGTTCGACCATCTCGAGGACTTAGGGTCTCGTCCCTATCAACAGGTTTGAAGGGACTTACTGTTTCGAAGAGTTTTCTTGAAAAACGTACCGAATTAGATAGTCTTACCGCATGAAGGATCAACTTTCTCGAAAGGCGTGCTAGATTTGATTTTGGAATCGAAATTGGACTTGAAGTTGAATTTGATATTAAAACGGGGACTTATCGTCTCCAAGAAAACGTTCCAACAAGAATTGGACCGAGCAATGCCACAAGGGCATTTTGGTCATTTTGCTTCTATTGGGCCCAACGGGCCCATAAAGCAATTGATTGATTGGATTGAGTTTGAAAAGTTTATTTGAACTCGAATATGCCTATGTCACTTTGAATATGAGTCCGGACATACTGGAAATTGCCGAGTGGGCGAAAATGGGGTGCTTACACCCGAGCCCTAAGACAAGCCCATGGCTACCTTATATGGACCAAAGATCTCAATGACAGATAGAGCATCAAAGATGTGGGCATCATTCCAAAGCCTAATTGAAAAGGATTCTCTTCAAAAGCGTACAAGAGAGGGGTGTTTTCACCCACTTTCTTTCTATCCCTTCTACTTTTTGTCTTTAAATTTATGTCTACATTTTCATAAGAACTTTATGCTTTCCATTGAAATAATAAAAAGGAAGTTCTTCATTCTGAATGCCATTATCTCATACCCTTGTGAATGGTAAATGCTTTCAAAAGGGGGTGCGTTCTATCTTATGGAGGACTTGACTTGAAGAGTGTGATAGCATGAGTTAACCACTTGCCGAATGATCAACTTTCCAAAAAGAGAGAGAGAATAAGTATAAGTGAGAAAACCACCCAAAAGTAGCACCTACAAGACACCGAAGTTAAGCGATGGGTAGCCAGATTATCAAAAGGAAAAGGAGCCATCTTTCATTTAAAAAAAAATGTATATTCTCTTTGCTTAATCCACTAGTGCCTCATGAAAAGCAAAAGATTCCTTATTAATCCTAATCCAAAACCATCCCCTCACACTGGGGCAAATAGATAACTGAGGATTCAACAAAGAATGTCACTCATCCTCCATTAAGCTAAAGCAACGTGAAGATTTTATAGATCAAACAATCTGGTTCAAAATGAAGAAAGGCCCTTATTTCATTCCCCATATAGTCAAAAGCAACCACTGTCAAACCCGTTGAGCCAATTATGTTCCTTCAAAGAAAACCCCAAACTAGGGATTATCGCCCACAATGGATTAGAATGAAACACTAAGAGAAAATTTGAGAGAAAGGAGTTATAGAAGTACCCACCTCACAAAAAGAAAAAAGAAGAAAAAGGAAAGCAAAAAAAAAAAAAAAATAAAGAAAGAGTCATCAAGGGGTAAGCTGCCCAAAAAAGGGGGGGGGGGTTATTTCATGCCATCTTAAAGAGCATATAGTAAAGGCAAGAAGGGAAATCTAAGGGTGATCCTAGGCAATAAAGAAGCCCAGTAGAAGCAATAGGTTCGAGCCTTTACCATTTCTTGCAAAAACCCAAAACCATGTCCCACATTACAACCCTATTAAAGTCTTCTCCAATTGAAAAGGAATTGCTTGATCCAAATGAGCCAGACATGTTGCCAAGGCTAAAGAAGGATACTAGGGGACCAAACCCCACTAGAATGTCGCGCCCAGATTTTTCGCACTCAAAAAATACACACACAAGCAGGAAAAACATTGTACTCTCTCATTAGAACTCACCCTCCTAAAAGAATGAGTGCGACTAGGTTTGAATTAAGGGCTTTTGGAAAAATTTTGGAGTCGCCACCTAACTTGATTAAGGTGAGTTAGGTCACCTAAAAACTAAGCATAATCCGAAAACTACACTTAGGGGTTTGAAAAACGATTTTAAAAATATCTCCTCAAGAGAGGGTTTTTAAGAAAACAGGTTGTTTGGCAACCTTTAGAAAATATTTTGCCCTTTTTAGAAAAATAACTCCTTTTGGTCTTTCGAAAATAGTGATCTAGATTCGGAGGTTGGTTACGTGTAGGGAAGACGCACTAAGCCATCACCCTACCCAGCCCTTGCGGTACCTACATGTCCATTTACCCTAGATTCACCTATGAGAGTCTTCAACTAACTAATGCTCAATCCTATCCACTTGGAAATAGAATGTTTAAAAATAAATTTAACATGATGCATGATATGCAAGTGCAAGAAAAGAGAATTGAAAAATAGATTTAGAAAGAAATTGATTTGATTTGAAAAGAAAGAGATAGAAGTTTGAATTGGGAAAGAAGGCTTTGGAAATTGAAAATAGAGATTTGGAAATAGAAATTTAGAATTGGAAGTTTGAAAATAGATTGGAGATTTGAAAAGATTTTGTGAAAATAAAAATTTGAAAAATGTTGTGACTGCACCCATGAGGGTTGCCTACGTATCCTTTTGGAGGAATCAGGTCAGTCGTAGTTCAGATAAGAGTCCAATAGAAAATAGAAGGTTGGATTGGAAAAAGAGATTGAATTGGAATTTAGAGTAGAAGATTGGAAATTGAAATTTGGAATTTTGGAATTGAAAAGAGTGGACTTTGACTTAGAAAGGTAGAATTTGGAAGAAAGATTTGGACTTGTTTTGGAAAGATTGAGGTTTAGGAAACCTAGACTTAGGAAAGATTTGACTTAGAAGGGTTTAAGAAAGATTCGACTTGACTTGAAAGAGTTTTTAGAAAAGATTAGAATTAGAAAAGATTCCATCTAGGAAAGTGTCATTTTAGGAAAGTTTTCGAATTAGGAAAGTTTTGAATTAGGAAAGTTTTCAAATTAAGAAAGGTTTTAAAATAGGAAAGGTTTCGTTTTAGGAAAAGGGAATGTTTTTGAAATAGGAAAGTTTAGAATTTGAGAAAGTTTTGAATTTAGAAAGTTTTAGACTTAGAAAGATTTGAAGTTTAGAATTTAGAAAGTTTGGAAGTCTAGAGAGATTTAACTTAAGAAAGTTTTGAATTTAGAAAACTTTGAATTTGGAAAGATTTGAGATTTAGAAAGTTTTAGAGTTTGAGGTTTAGAAAATCTTGAGATTATGAAAGATTTCAGTTTAGGAAAGATTTGGAAAACTTAGATTTGAAAAGTTAAGATTTGAAAAGGGGTAGAGTTAGGAAAGGATTGAATTAAGAAAGATGTGGAAGTTGAGTTTTAAAATTTAGAAAAGATTTTTATGTTCAAGTTTTGAAAACTTAAGATTTAGGAAAGTAGAAGATTAGGAAGGAGTTGGATTAGGAAAGATTTGGGATTAGGAAGGGTTAAGATTCCTATTTCCTAAAACAAGGAATTGGATTTTGTTTCTAAAAGGGAAGATTTAATTTTGTTTCCAAAAACGGAGGATAGGATCTAGTTTCCTAAATGGGAAGATTGAATTTGGTGTCCTAAAGGGAAGATTGGATTTGACAAGGATTTGGAAAGAGAGATTTTAGAAACCCTAGATGTGGGAAGACTATAGTATTGGCGTAGAAAATAGGTTTTTTGGAAACTTATGATTTTGACGTAGAAAGGGAGATTTTGGAAACCTAGGTTTGGGGCAGGGTTGAAAATCACGTTTTTGGAAAGAAAATTAGGAATTCCTAACTGTGGGTTCTAGGGTTTGACTTGGACTCTAAGGAAAGAGTTTTTGGAAAATGAGTTTTTAGAAAGGGGTTTTGGGAAGGAAATCCTAGGAAGGAATTTCTAGAAGGTGAGTTTCGAAGAGAGTTTTTGGAAAGATTTTTAGAAGGAGATTGTTGGAAAGAGTTTTTAGAAAAGAGATTTAGGGAGCGTTTTTAGAAAGTGAATTTTGAGGATAGTGTTTTGGAAAGGAGTCTAAAAAGGAGCTTTGAAAAATAGATTTTGGAGAAAATTTTCAGAAAACAATTTTAGAAATAAGAGCTTTTAGAAAGCATGTTGAAAAAGAGGGTTTTAGAAAGAGAGACTTTTGAAGAAAGAGTCTTTTGGAAAGTATAAAAATATCTCACTTTTCTAAAGTGATTCTAACCATAAGAAGGTTAGAAACACTTTAAGAAAGTGGTTTTGAAAACAACAAGGAGTTGAAAATATACACCATATGGGTCACTTTAAATGTAACACTTTCCTAAAGCAATCCTAGCCATAGAAAGACTTGAATCACCCTAAGATTGTGATTTTGAAAAGAAGTTTTTGAAAAAGGAGATTTTGACGCAATTTTGAAATCAAGTTTAATGCAAGCTTTAAAAACGAGTTTGAAAATGATTTTTGGAAGAATGCAAGATAATGATATGCACAATGCAAATTGGGGTCATGAACATACAAGGTTAAGGCTTCGCCACATAATCAAGGGGGCCGAACCCACGTGGTCTCCGGTTAGACTAAAAGAAAGCCCCCGATACGGTGACCCTCCAATAGTCTAATCCTACACATGGACCGGGAATCCTCTTGTTTCAAGCATGCAAAGAAAGGGGGGGGAAGAATATGGGGGATTAAAATAGAGAAAACCCAAGTGGGTTAAGAGGGAGAAGAGAGAGGGGGAAGTGCAGAAAGTTAAAGAGAAAACCTATCGTATGCCTTGTTTAATTCACTTTGCTTTGCGCACCTTGCTTTCTTGCTTTTTCTTCAGTCTTCGCTTCAGTCTTTGAGAGCTTTGTCTTGGTCTTCAAGAGCTTCGAGTTGCAGTAATCCATGTCTTTAATGGAGGGTTGGAGGCTAGTGTATACGTGTATAGGAGTGTGTATGAGTGTATAGGAGGCTAGGGTTTGGTGTATGGTGGCTAGGGTTTGGAAAACCTAGAGAAGTTAGGGTTTTAGGAGGCTACGAGCTCTGTATATCAAATAATAGGGTTTTTAGACTGAATTTGCAGACCTTTTTCACGCTGGAAGAGGCTCTGTATTTATAGAGAGAGGAATGCATTGGCACCTGTTGTAGTGGCACCAGGCCAGAAACTACACTGGCGCCACTAGGAGTGGTGCTAGGCCATTTTTTGGCTTGGTGCCACTAGCCATTTAGGAAATGTTTAAGGTCAGCAAGCAACGTATCTTTAGAAGATTTGGGCTCCTGTACTAGTGACTACTATGCAATTTTTAGCTTGGCTTCATTAGGAATGACACCGGAAAGTCTGGGGATGAATTGAAGGGGCTGGGAATGACCCGGAGAGCCGAAATGGGACAAGAACCCTTGGAATAATGTCTCGAGGACAACGGTCTTGACAAATGATGACAGGATTTGTTAGAAGGGTTGACCGGGCCATTAGGGGCAAAACGGTCAACTGGGCCAGAAAGCTGTCGGGATGGACCCGGAATGTCGTAAAAAAAGACTCGAGATTTGGAAACATTATTTAGAATGTTCCCAAAGGCCACCGGTTTGATACCCAGAGCCGGTGTGGTCAGAAAAGGCAACCGGCCCACCTGGGGCAAAACGGTCATTTCGCACCGGGTTTGCCGGAGCTGACTCGGAATGATCCGGAAAGATAAAGAAAGGTTGAGAATACTATAAAAAGCATTCTCGGGAGGTTACCGGTTTGATACCCAGAGCCAGTGTGGTTCCCGGGGCACTCGGATGCCTAGGTGCAAAATGGTCATTTCACTTCAAGTGGGCCTTACGGGCCCAGGAAGCAACCAGTGGACTAAATTGGAGTTTAGAAATCGGGTTAGAGTCTGAATATGCATGTGATGTGTGAAAGTAAGCCCAGTCGGGCCGCAGATTGCCGAGCGGGCAAAAATGGGGTGCTTACAGTTGCCCTTCTTTTTCTATCTTCGCTTATCGAAGACAGAAAACGATGAAGTAAGAATCCCATGTTGACCGCGAGGCGGTTGGAGGGACTTGGAAAAAATAGGAATCTAAAGAACAGTTACCTCGAGTAGCTGGTCGATGCTCGGTATTTTATCTAGTAAAATGATACTCCTCTACGGGAATTAATGCTCATTGAACTGGCGCTCCATCTTGTAGAACAATGCTCCTCTGGGGCAATTGATGCTTCTTGAACCAGCACTCCGTCTGGCGAAATACTGCTCCTCTGGGGAAATCCAAGGTTGATGTTTGATATTTCTTGAACCGACGCTCCGTTTGGCAAAATGCTGCTCCTCTGGGGGAATTGATGGTTGATTTCTGATATTTCTTGAACCGGCACTCCGTCTGGCAAAACGCTGCTCCTTTTGGGAAGGCCCAAGGTTGATTTATGATATCCCTTGAACCGACACTCCTTCTGGCAAAATGCTGCTCCTCTGGGGAAGTCCAAGGTTAATGTCTAATATTCCTTGAACCGGCACTTCGTCTGGCAAAACGCTGCTCCTCTAGGGAAGTCCAAAGTTGATTTTTGATATTTCTTGAACCGATGCTCCGTCTGGCGAAACGCTGCTCCTTTGGGGAAGTCCAAGGTTGACTTCTGATACCTCTTGAACCGGCACTCCGTCTGGCAAAATGCTGCTCTTCTGGGGAAGTCCAAGGTTGATTTCTGACACCTCTTGAACCGACACTCCGTCTGGAAAAACGCTGCTCCTCTAGGGAAGTCCAAGGTTGATTGGGGAGGTCGAGGGTGGGCCATTGCCCCATTCCTTGCTTTTCATCAGCTAGGGAAGTCTGAACTTCCTGAGGTGTATGCCAATGTTGGAAATGTCTGAGGTCACTTGATCGCATGGTGGCTTTTTAGCTCCATTTTGTACTTTTCCTTTTTACTTGTTTCCTATTTGAGAGAGAAAGAAAGACATAAAGTGAGTTTTTGTACAAAAATAGTTTAAGAATGCCCCGGTAAGGGGTGAATGCGTGTCCTACTTTTTATGAATGCACAAGTTCACATAGAAGTGGAATTGAATGCATGCTTTACTTTTGGATAATGCACATATAGGAATGGAATTGAATGCAAAGTCCCCCATTTTTTTGTGATAAATGCACAGATTTATGTAAGAATTGAATTAAATGCATGACGTACTTCCTTACAAATGAACAGGTTCATATAAGAATGCAGTTGAATGCATGCATAGATACAAACTACACAGGAATTTAAATGGATGTACAAGTTATACATGTCGTGGATGCATTAGTATTACATGTATATAAGCTATTTACCAAGAATGTCCCAAGATTGCCCCAAGGCCCATACTCTCAAGTTTCTGTTTTCTTTCCAGGATTCTGCCCCATTCAGTTTTGTCCCATTCTTATTGGGGTGTGATAGCATTTGCACCATCCTCTAGGGATCTTGACCTTTTGGTTTACTATCCTATCCCTACTTTCTACAGTGTTGCTATTAGGGGTTTTTTTTTTTATCTCACTTGGTTTTCTCTCTCCAATTTTTAAAATGCCACTGTGGCTAGAGCAACAACTTGCATGCCCTTTGCGGAGCGATAAACAGCTAAGCCCTCAATCTGAGAAGACTTCTTTTAGGACCGTAATGTCGGCTGGGTTTAGGGGTTGTAAGAAACAATGGGATATTTAGGCTCCAAGACCTTCTTTTAGTGGATTGTTTAAACCAAAACCATCTGAGCACACCTTGGAGCATGAGATTGCCCCTTGCATTCCCTTCCAGTTCTCCTATCTCACCCTAGTTGTCTTGGTATTGTTCAGGCTTATTTGGACTAAGCAATTTTCTTTGATCAGAGAGGACTTTAATTTAGACTGTAAAGTAGGCTAGGTTAAGGGGATTATGAATGAACGGGAATTGTAGGCTCAAATTTGATGTTGCTTCTAGTAGGGTTTAAATCTGCACCATCCTTGGTTCGTCTTCTAGTGGGGTTTCATCCCCTGATATCCTCCTCTAGCTTCAGAAACATATCTGGCTCGTTTAGATCAAGCAATCTTTCTCAATCAGAGTGGACTTTAGTAGGGTTGTAATATAGGCCATGGTTTGGGGTTTAACAAGAAAAGGTAAAGGCTCAAACCTATTGCTTCTACTGGGCTTCCTTATTACCTAGGATCACCTTTGAACATATATTCTTTAAAGAGTTCACATTTCTTGTAGTCTAATCCTTGACCTTGTAACGGAGTTATCTGGCATTTGTCCTCTGACTTCTGGCCTTTCTATATGTTCTTCAAGATAACACAAATATTTTTTGTTTTCAGCCTCCTGCCCCTTGGCAACTCTTTTCCTTTGCTGTTCTTTTTCATCTCTTTTCTTTCTTTTTATGAAAAGAACAATTCTGCAACCCTTTTTTTTCTTTGACCTTTTTCTTTACAACTCAAACTAACCCATTGTGGGCAGTGATCCCTAGGTTGGGGGTTTCTTTCTAGAGAAAAAGGTAACTAGCTCAACAGGTTTGACAAGGATTGCTTTTAGCTGTATGAGAAATGAAATGAGGGCCTTTCTTCATTTTGAACAAGATTGCTTGATCCATAGAGCCTTCACGTTACTTCAGTTTGATGGTCGATGACATTCTCTGCCAGATCTTCTGCTGCCTGTCTACCCTAGTGTGGGGGAATGGTTCCGGATCGGGGTTAACAAAAATCTTCCACTTTCTGCGGGGCACTAGTGGGTTAAGCAAAGGAGATATTTTTGTGTATGGTAGCAGAATTGAGGGCCTCTAATCATTTCAAATTGAATTGCTTAGACCATAAAACCTTTGTACAAAATTTAGACACCATTCCTAGGGATTATGTGCTTCGGCTAGTGAACCCTTATATATTCCATTAAATCAACTACTTTGTGCCTATCCCAATGTAGGGGATGGTTCTTGGCTTGGGGATATCTGAAAAGAAATTATTTACGGCTCTAGTGGGCTGAGCAAAGGGGTAGTGTTTTTTGGGATAAATAGAATAATGGCTTCCCATCATTTTGCAGTCTCGGATGCCCATCCCATCGCTTAACCAGGATATCATGCAAGTGTCACCTCTTCAATAGAATTCGCACATCTTTGTTGAGATTGTCTTCCTCCTATCTCTCACTCTCTCTCTTAGTCTCTCAAAGGTTTTAACCCCTTTTAAATGGGTTGCCCATGCTATCCTACCCTTCAAGTCAAGTCATTACTAAATGCGAAAGAATTCTTAAATGCAACAATTGTCCACAAGAGTATGAAACAAAGGTGATAAACTAGAAACTACCCATTTTCATTTAGAACTATGATTACATGGTATGCAATGTTTATTTAAAGAAGATATACGAGAAATAGAAAGATGAAAAGAAAACAGACGAATTTTGTGAAAACTTCCCTTTTTATTGCACTTTGGAAAAAGCCCTTTAGAGAGGTCCTAGAATCACACCAATTTCTAATATGCTTCATCGCGTGGTTCCTCCCCTAGGTGATGATGACTCCAGCGTCAATCAAATCTTGTATCTTGTGCTTCAAGAAGAGACAATGCTCAGTGTCATGCCCCTGTCTCCCAAAATGGTACTCACAAACAAGGGTCGGGTAGAAAGTATGGGGTAAAGGATTTGGCAACGGTGAAGCAGGTATGAGGGTCAGAAGGTTGGCTTGTAAGAGGTCATGATAAGCCTTTGTTTGGGTGCAAGTTAGAGGGGAAAAGGCGCGAGGTCAGTGGGCCTTCTTGTTGGGGTTGAGATGTTGTTAGGCTGTGATGTGCCTGGGAGTAGGTGCTTGAGTAGCCACGTGGGTCTGAGATTGGTATTGGGGGTGACATTGCGATGGTTGAGCAGGCAAGATGACAGACACTTCTCCCTCCTTTCAGCCCATTTCTGATGCTGTGGGCACCTTCCTTACTAAGCTTGCAGAAACTTCTTTAGCATAGGGGTCAACAATTCTTCTAGGTTTTAGGCCATTTTCTATCATCTCCCCTTCCATGATAAGCTCAGAAATGTTTCTCCTAACACTCGTGCAGAGCTTTTCATAGTATATGCCTGAGAAGGTATATACGAACAGTTGAACATATTCCTTATCTTCTAAAGGGGGATTGACTTGTGATGCTGCCTCTCTCCATCTCAGGGCATAGCTTTTGAAGCTTTCTTTCTCTCCTTTACTCATTGCCATCAAGGACCAACGGTCAGGGGTGAGGTTTATCTTATGGCGATATTGGGCTTTAAATGCGTTGACCAGCTCAATCCAGGTGGTGATCCTCCTTAGGTCTAGACGGGCCATTGCAAAGCAGACCCAGTGAGACTATGTTGGAACAGTTGCATGAGGAGTTTCGGATCGTTGCCATAACTGCTCAGTGCCCCAGCATACAGGTGAAGATGAGCAATAAGGTCACCAGTGCCATCATACTTCTAGAAGTCGGGCATTTTGAACTTAGCAGGTCTCAGGTGATCTGGAAAGAAGCAGAGCTCATCGTAGGATAGACCCATAACTATCATGGCCATAGAGACTTCGCAGTGAATCCTCTAGGCCTTGGATTTTCAGACTGAGAGGATCTAGGGAAGTCCTTTGTACGGCATGTGAAAGCAACATAGTTTCCTGTTCCTCAGTGTTGATCCCTTTGGCAGCTTCCTTGCTCCTCCCAGCATTGTCAGGTTGAAGCACGATCCTTGGGTTGGCAAGTTCAGGGTCTTTAGATGAAGTCATGGATGATGATGGGATTGTGGCAGTATCCTTTATGGCCAAGGTTTAGACAAGCTTAAACACCTCATCAATCTTACCCCTCATTTCATTGACCTCTTCTCAAAAGACTTGGGGTGACTCCTTAGGATTGACAGCCATAAGTGATGCTCTTAGCCAAGTGACAATGGGATCCCTATGTGGATGTTGACTTTTCTTGGGAGCAATGTTAACTCAATGTAGGGTAATTTCTATGAAAGAAATAGAAGGAAACAGAAAAACAACGACATAAATCGCAAGTTAGTTTTTTGGTTTTTCAAGAATTCTATGCAATGCATGCCCTAAGGATGCCCCTACTCGAGAGGGAAACTAATCATGATGTATTCAACACACTTTTGGAGATAGGGGATTTGCCCCTGTATGCAGATACTTTACTGTCAAGCGACAACCTTCAGCCAATCATGCATTCATCCATCCATTCATTCGTGAAAAATAAAGAAAATACATTTAACTTTGGGTTTAAGATACAAAAGAATTGAAATACATTTTAATAGGGGGAGGGAGAACATTTTCCTTTGGGGGTTCCACCTATCTAATTTTGCATAAGAAGTTCTAACCTACTCTTTAGTCTTCGGATTTGCCTTCCTTGGATTTGGTGTTGAGGAGGTCGCTGAGAGACCTTGTTGATCAATTGCCCCTTGTCTTTATGGCAATCCTATCTCCGTGAGCATAGAGGGATTGGGGCCCCTCTTATGAAATGAATTGATGTGCATGCCATAAGTCCTTAGGGTTACGTGGGAACCCTTAGGGTTTGGGTTGGCTTAATGCAAGGGAGAGTGAGCTAGGTGTCACTTTCGATGGGTTGATCATATGCATGAGGATGCAGTGACTTGAGTTACTTGGAACTCTTGTCTTTATATGGGATATTGAATGTATGAACATGGATATGCAAAGAGTATAAAGAGGGAGAATGCAATAGCAAGGTAAACGTGCATGCATGAACAGTTAGATAGGCATTATAACAGTATAAATACAGTCATTATAATAACAGGAATAAGCAGGTGTAAATGAAAGTAAGTGCAGTTGCCCTTTCCTCCATGGTTTTGGAAAATGGTGCGCATGTCTTAAATCCGGCAGAGGTTCGGCTATGCATGGTGTCTATATAAGCATGAGGTTGAGGTTTGACTAATGCGTCCTAAAAAGGCTCGGTCCCCGGATCTTCAAACCTAGGCCCACTCCCCGAGGTGGTGCCATGATCGGTTGGTGATCCGAGCGGGGGAACCATGAAGAGGCCGTAGGCGAAGAAACTGACACAGCATCTTGCCCATAACCAATATACCGTTCCCCATTTCTAACTAGAAATGTCACATCAGGGTAATAATCCAAGTATGCAAAATGCAGGTGCACATGCATTGTGTGTGTGATTTTTAAAAGTGGCGGAAAGAGCCCAACAACTCCCATTCATCCTGTTCATCACATTCAATACATGGTAGTTAATAAAATTTAAACAAAATGTGTACCCACAAAACAAAGATGCAAGAGTTAGTATATAGATGACAAACTTAATACAAGATAATATAAATAAATGCATGTTTTTTAAAAACAATTTTGAAAATTTAAAGTGAATAGGATTGAACAAGTTAATTGAAGACTCTACATAGGTGAAGGGTGAAAAGACATGACTACGGCCTAACTCTCTAAGTGTCCCCAGTGGAGTCGCCAGCTGTCGCGCTCAGATTTTTTGCACTCGAGGAATATACGCACAAGCGGAAAAAACACTGTACTCTCTCATTAGAATTCACCTTCCAAGAAAAATGAGTGCGATTAGGTTTGAATTGAAAATTGGTTTAAATTAAGGGCTTTTGAAAAAAGTTTGGAGTCAGCACCTAACTTGATTAAGGTGAGTTAGGTCACCTAAAAACTAAGCATAATCCGAAAACTACACTTAGGGGTTTGGAAAACGATTTTAAAAATATCTCCTCAAGAGAGGGTTTTTAAGAAAACAGGTTGTTTGGCAACCTTTAGAAAATATTAAGCCCTTTTTAGAAAAATAACTCCTTTTGGTCTTTCGAAAATAGTGATCTAGATTCAGAGGTTGGTTACGTGTAGGGAAGACGCACTAAGCCATCACCCTACCCCGCCCTTGCGGTACCTACATGTCCATTTACCCTAGATTCACCTATGAGAGTCTTCAACTAACTAACGTTCAATCCTATCCACTTTGAAAAAGAATGTTTAAAAAAAAATTTAACATGATGCATGATATGCAAGTGCAAGAAAAGAGAATTGAAAAATAGATTTGGAAAGAAATTGCTTTAACTTGAAAAGAAAGAGATAGATGTTTGAATTTGGAAAGAAGGTTTTGGAAATTGAAAATAGAGATTTGGAAATAGAAATTTGGAATTGGAAGTTTGAAAATAGATTGGAAATTTGAAAAGATTTTGTGGAAATAGAAACTTGAAAAATGTTATGATCGCACCCATGAGGTTTGCCTACATATCCTTTTGGAGGAATCAGGTCAGTTGTAGTTCGAACAAGAATCTAATAGAAAATAGAAGGTTGGATTGAAAAAAGAGATTGAATTGAAATTTAGAGTAGAATATTGGAAATTGAAATTTGAAATTTTAGAATTGAAAAGAGTGGACTTTGGAAAGGAAGAATTTGGAAGAAAGATTTGGACTTGTTTTGGAAAGATTGAGGTTTAGGAAACCTAGACTTAGGAAAGATTTGACTTTGAAGGGTTTAAGAAAGATTTGACTTGACTTGAAAGAGTTTTTAGAAAAGATTAGATTTAGAAAAGATTCGACCTAGGAAAGTTTAAAAATAGGAAAGTGTCATTTTCGGAAAATTTTTGAATTAGGAAAGTTTTGGAATTAGGAAAGTTTCGAATTAGGAAAGTTTCAAATTAGGAAAGTTTTTAAATTAGGAAAGGTTTTGAAATAGGAAAGGTTTCGTTTTAGGAAAAAGGAATGTTTTTGAAATAGGAAAGTTTAGAATTTAAGAAAGCTTTGAATTTAGAAAGTTTTAGATTTGCAAAAATTTGAAGTTTAAAATTCAGAAAGTTTGGAAGTTTAGAGAGATTTAACTTAAAAAAGTTTTGAATTTAGAAAACTTTGAATTTGGAAAGATTTGAGATTTAGAAAGTTTTCGCATTTGAGGTTTAGAAAATCTTGAGATTAGGAAAGGTTTGAGTTCTGGAAAGATTTGAAAAACTTAGATTTGGAAAGTTAAGATTTGAAAAGGGGTAGAGTTAGGAAAGGGTTGAATTAAGAAAGATGTGGAAGTTGAGTTTTAAAACTTAGGAAAAACTTTTATGTTCAAGTTTTGGAAACTTAAGATTTAGGAAAGTAGACGATTAGGAAAGAGTTGGATTAAGAAAGATTTGGGACTAGGAAGAGTTAAGATTCCTATTTCCTAAAACAAGGGATTGAATTTTTTTTTTTAAAAGGAAAGATTTGATTTTGTTTCTAAAAACGGAGGATAGGATCTAGTTTCCTAAATGGGAAGATTGGATTTGGTGTCTTAAATGGAAGATTGGATTTGACAAGGATTTGAAAAGAGAGGTTTTAGAACCCCTAGATTTGGGAAGACTATAGTTTTGACGTAGAAAATAGGTTTTCTGGAAACTTATGATTTTGACGTAGAAAGGGAGGTTTTGGAAACCTAGGTTTGGGGCAGGGTTGAAAATCACGTTTTTGGAAAGAAAATTAGGGTTTCCTAATTGTGGGTTCTAGGGTTTGACTTGGACTCTAAGGAAAGAGTTTTTGGAAAATGAGTTTTTAGAAAGGGGGTTTCGGGAAGGAAATCCTAGGAAGGAATTTCTAGAAGGTGAATCTTGAAGAGAGAGTTTTTGGAAAGATTTTTAGAAGGAGATTGTTGAAAAGAGTTTTTAGGAAAGAGATTTAGGGAGCGTTTTTAGAAAGTGAATTTTGAGGAGAGTGTTTTGGAAAGGAGTTTAAAAAATAGTTTTGAAAAATAGATTTTTGGAGGAAGTTTTTAAAAAACAATTTTGGAAAGAAAAGCTTTTAGAAAGCATGTTGAAAAAGAGGGTTTTAGAAAGAGAGACTTTTGAAAAAAGAGCCTTTTGGAAAGTATAAAAACGTCTCACTTTCCTAAAGCGATTCTAACCATAAGAAGGTTAGAACCACTTTAAGAAAGTGATTTTTAAAAAAACAAGGAGTTGAAAATATAGACCATATGGGTCACTTTAAATGTAACAATTTCCTAAAGCAATCCTAGACATGGAAAGGCTAGAATCACCCTAGGATTGTGATTTTGAAAACAAGTTTTTGAAAAAGGAGATTTTGATGCAATTTTGAAATCAAGTTTAATGCAAGCTTTAAAAACGAGTTTGAAAACGATTTTTGGAAGAATGCAAGATAATGATATGCACAATGCAAATTGGGGTCGTGAACATACAAGGCTAAGGCTTCACTACATAATCAAAGGGGCCGAACTCACGTGGTCTCTGATTAGACTAAAAGAAAGCCCCCAACACGGTGACCTTCCAATAGTCTAATCTTACACATGGACAGGGAATCCCCTTGTTTCAAGCATGCAAAGAAACGGGGGGAAAGAAGATGGGGGTTTAAAATAGAGA